>SJYC01113582.1:0-49357 GCA_006408675.1 Madoqua kirkii
ATGCAGAGTTCCAAAGAATAGCAAGGAGAGATAAGAAAGCCTTCCTCAATGATCAGTGTGAAGAAACAGAGGAAAACAATACAATGGGAAAGACTAAAGATCTCTTCATGAAAATTAGAGATACCAAGGGAAGTTTTCACGCAAAGATGGGCATAATAAAGGAAAGAAATGGTATGGACCTAACAGAAGCAGAAGATATACGAAGAGGTGGCAAGAATACAGAGAAGAACTATACAAAAAAAGATCTTCTTGACCCAGATAATCACGATGGTGTGATCACTCACCTAGCAGACATCCTGGAATGCAAAGTCAAGTGGGACTTAGAAAGCATCACTATGAACAAAGCTAATGGAGGAGATGGAATTCCAGTTGAGCTATTTCAAATCCTAAAATTGATGCTGTGAAAGGACTGCACTCAATACGGCAGCAAATTTGGAAAACTCAGCAGTGGCCATAGGATTGGAAAAGGGCAGTTTTCATCCCAATCTCAAAGGAAGGCAATGTTCAAGCCAGATTTAGAAAATGCAGAGGAATCAGAGATCAAATCGCCAACATTTACTGGATCATTGAAAAAATAAGAAAGTTCCAGAAATGCATCTATTTGTGCTTTATTGACTATGCCAAACCTTTTAGTGTGTGGATCACAACAAACTGTGAAAAATTCTTAGAGGAGGGAATACCAGACCACCTTAGCTGCCTCCTGAGAAATCTGTATGCAGACCAAGACTGGCTCCAAATCAGAAAAGGTGTATGGCAAGGCTGTATATTGTTACCCTGCTTATTTAACTTATATGCAGAATACACCATGCAAAATTGCGGGCTGGATGAAGCACAAGCTCAAATTAAGATTGCTAGGTAAAATACCAATAACCTCAGATACAGAAATGACACTACCCTTATGGCAGAAAGCAAAGAAGAAATAAAGAGCCTCTTGATGAAAATTTGCTTATTTAACTTATATGCAGAATACACCATGCAAAATTGCGGGCTGGATGAAGCACAAGCTCAAATTAAGATTGCTAGGTAAAATACCAATAACCTCAGATACAGAAATGACACTACCCTTATGGCAGAAAGCAAAGAAGAAATAAAGAGCCTCTTGATGAAAATGAAAGTTGGCTTAAAGCTCAACATTCAAAAAACTAAGATCATGGCATCTAGTCCCATCAGTTCATGGCAAGATGATGGGGACAATGGAAACAGTGACAGACTTTATTTTCTTGGGCTCCAAAATCATTGCAGATGGTGGCTGCATCCCTGAAATTAAAAGATACTTGCCCCTTGGAAGAAAAGCTATGACCAACCTAGACAACATATTAAAAAGCAGAGACATTGCTTTGCTGACAAAGGTCCATCTAGACAAAGCTATGATTTTTTCCAGTAGTACATATGGATGCTGTGACATCTCACAGAGTGTTGGACTATAAAGAAAACTGAGCACTGAAGAATAAATGCTTTTGAACTGTGTAGTCCCTTGGACTACAAGGAGATCCAACCAAGTCATTCCTAAAGAAAATCAGTCCTGAATATTCTTTGGAAGGACTGATTCTGAAGCTTAAGCTCCAATACTCTGGCCATCTGAGGCAAAGAATTGATTCACTGGAAAAGACCCTGATGCTGGGAAAGATCCCAGTAGATGGAGAAGGGGGTGGCAGAGGATGAGATGGCTGGGTGACATCACTGACTCTATGGACATGAGTTTGAGTAGCCTCCAGGAGCTGGTGATATACAGGGAAGCCTGGTGTGCTGCAGTCCATGGAGTCACAAAGAGTTGGACATGACTGAGCAACTGAACTGAAATGATGGCTGTCTTGTGTAAAATGACTTGCAACTGTTTGTCCCAGGGCACATTATAGATTAAGATAAATGAGAAAAAAGTACTACTCTCCATAGTCATTCCAGTGAAAACAGAGGGACACTAAACTGTCATTGCCGAATGACTGTACAAATCAGATGTGAATATTGATCAATGTTTTGTGATGTAAGCATGGCACAGAGAGAGTAGGAATGGAGATAAGATTAGCAGCTGAAGAAATAATAAGAGCCTGTCATGTCTCCTCAAACACATCTACATTGCCTGTTATTTGTAAGTACAACAATAAAATAAAAATAGGGGTAAAAGAAAGATTTAAGAAGCAAAAGAATAACAATCAACACATAGAATTCTGGTATATGATTGCAAGGAAAAGCAGTTCTATACCATTAGCTTATTTATTCTTTCAACAGATATTTTCTGAGTGCTATTTTAAACTGAGTAGTACACTAAGCCCTGAGGCCTGGTGACAAAGCAGAGAGCCTGAGCTCCCTTTAAGTTTCTACCCATGAGCTTGATGCAGTGTTTCCAGCGATCCAATTCATTCATCATCCAAGAGTTACAGAATAGCAATATCTAAATGAGAGAAAATGATATACATACACACACACCTGGAAACACGCAGAAAACAGCAATATAAACATGCTATATAGTTTATGCTGTTTTTCAAAGGCTTATGCTGGAATACTGCGGACAACAATAAAAACTGTGATCAAGAATCATTCTACATAAACAAGCTACTATTGACAAGGGAGATTAGAATGGACTTTTAAAACTAAAATGGGCTAAAATTACACATCTCAAGTAAGATGTGTACATATACAATAGGGAACGCTTTGGTACAACTTGTGGTGAAAACTGTAACAGAATCCAGAAATATAATCCCTCTGGACTTCCTATGAAGCTCCTAACAGGTCCTTAGAGAAAAATGACTTTGTGTCAGGTATGGTGATTATCAGTTTTTTAAGCAAACTGAAAAGGTCTCACTGACACCAGGAAGCCTGCCATTGTCCCCTCCACCTCTGTCCTCTGATGTGGCTGCTGTATTTTCCCACCCAGATGGATGTTATATGGCAACAGGCCCAGACTATTCATGTGCTTGGCCTACTAAACTGTTTGCTAATATTTTTGATGCTGGCTCTTTAAGGCTTCCATGACAACCATTTCTGTTACAGATTCACTCTTTGCACAGCATCTCCTTTGACAGTGATAATATAAAAGGGCATTGAAATCAAGACTCACAAACCCCTTCTGCCCAGGATAAAGGAACTTCCTGAGGCACTTCAAGCCCTCTGTTGCACAGACGAATGAGATAAAAGGAAGCAAATCCTGCTGATGGTCATTCAGAAGCAGCCAGCTTGCTCTGTTGTGTGCTTCCCCATAGATCTCCAATTTACCAGCATTGTCTCATTTTCACAGAGCACTGACAGCACATGGTGTAGGTACAGAGATGCTTGAGTAGTCAAAGCCTTTGTGAGGAGATCTGTGGTAGAGAAACCCTTCACGGGAAGTGGGTTCATATCTGCTCTATCATTTGTTTTGTTGGTTAGTTTTGTTCATAAAGAAAATTAGGGAAAGGATCTATCTCCATTTGAGGATCACAAGCATCCTAGAGCCGGAATCACTCATCGTTAAAGAAGCGGGCCTGACAAGATAGGATTTACAAATAAAGCTTGATGACTAGAGCAAGTGTTTCTTTAAATCAAGTGCTTAATTATTGGGTTGGTCAAAGAGTTAGTTCAGGTTATCCAAGCCATCTTACAAAGACCCATATGAATTTTTTTGGCCAATCCAATATTTATTAGGTATAGTAGGATCTGACTTCATTTTTTTAAATATTTGACTAGTGATAGCTTTTAAGCCCTACTCTCTCCCCTTCTGCCCCATATCTGGGCAAGCTAATAAAGAATCAGGTGTCCTTTTTTTGGGGGCCGGGGGAGAAGGGAACTGATGGGAATTTAAAACCAGACAAGCCTTAACCCATGTAGAGGAACCCTCATCCCTGGTCTACTCTCTATCCACCATAAAATTACAACCTTGTTGTTACTCCTAATCTCCAGAGTCATTTTTGGACCTATTTAGCAGGCTTTCCTGCTCTCCCCAGAAAGCCTAATTTGCATACTAAACCATTTTAGATCCTATTGAATGTATGACATCATCATTCTCGATGCCCAAAGCAAATTTTGGATGGAGGGTCTATCTCAACTCTGTATAATGATTACTACCTTAAAATTATTAGGAGAATAGTAATTTTAATCAAAGATAACCTATTTTTAAAATCTATGCACCATACCCCCAAGAACATTACTTATGCAGAACTCTGTGGGTCTTACACAGAGACTATTAATTTTAATTTACAAACAATTATAGCAAACTATCCCAGGTGGCACCAGTGGTAAAGAATCCACCTGCCAGGGCAGGAGATGCCAGAGATGCCTGTTTAATCCCTGGGTGGGAAGATCCCCTGGAGGAGAAAATGGCAACCCACTCCAGTATTCTTGACTAGAAATGTCCATGGACAGAGGAGCCTGACATGTACAGTCCATGAGGTCACAAAGAATTGGACATGACTTGGAATTATTGAATGTATGACATCATCATTCTCGATGCCCAAAGCAAATTTTGGATGGAGGGTCTATCTCAACTCTGTATAATGATTACTACCTTAAAATTATTAGGAGAATAGTAATTTTAATCAAAGATAACCTATTTTTAAAATCTATGCACCATACCCCCAAGAACATTACTTATGCAGAACTCTGTGGGTCTTACACAGAGACTATTAATTTTAATTTACAAACAATTATAGCAAACTATCCCAGGTGGCACCAGTGGTAAAGAATCCACCTGCCAGGGCAGGAGATGCCAGAGATGCCTGTTTAATCCCTGGGTGGGAAGATCCCCTGGAGGAGAAAATGGCAACCCACTCCAGTATTCTTGACTAGAAATGTCCATGGACAGAGGAGCCTGACATGTACAGTCCATGAGGTCACAAAGAATTGGACATGACTTGGAAAAGGAAATGGCAACCCACTCCAGTGTTCTTGCCAGGAGAATCCCAGGGACGGTGGAGCCTGGTGGGCTGCCATCTATGGGGTCACACAGGGTCAGACATGACTGAAGTGACTTAGGAGCAGCAAGCACACACGCCTTCCAATCACAAACGTACTATTCTAAGTCTTTATCAGTTTAAGTAGGAAATTGGATAAAGGAAGAACTTCTTAATTTTTCCATAACATTCATAATCACTATTATGAACTTCAAATGCAACATTATTTTATGTAAATAATGGGACATTGTAACAGGGACAATGATGGGAAGGGAACAGCTG
The DNA here is from genome assembly GCA_006408675.1 of Madoqua kirkii. NCBI lineage: Eukaryota > Metazoa > Chordata > Mammalia > Artiodactyla > Bovidae > Madoqua > Madoqua kirkii. The sequence goes on from SJYC01113582.1 coordinate 5,145, forward strand.
ATAGAGAACCTAGGAGCAAAGGAAGAAACAAATTGTAGTCATCAGCAACAAGAATTCAGAAAGTCCAGAGAGCTGAGAAATGAGCTGTACATTTTGATTGCTTTTGTTTAATCACAACAAATTATCAGTGGTTCCGGAGAAAAGACAAAAGGTTTGTAAATGTTCAGTATATTTAAGAATATAAAAAATAGCATAATGCTGATTTAGAGAAGGTTCCATTAAGAAAATGTCAAATATACCCTTTGGCGATTAAAGTCATTACACATAAACCAATTCTACTACTAATATTAGGAAAAGAGATACTTGTATTTATTCAGTTGAAGTTAATAACCATTTCTTTGGTATATCTGTCACTGCTATTTTGTTCAGTTTATAGAGAGATTCCATCTCCAGTATTCCCATAGCCAGCAATCAATCTTATACTACCTGTATACATATTTGTGACAACTCTCTTACATACAGTAAGCCTATCATGTGACAACCCAGTATAAAATTTAAAACTTCATATAGAGAATATTAATGCCACTATGAAATGATAGCACAGTGTTTCAAAGCCATCCATAATTTTTTCCACGTCTTCCTCTGTCCACTGCTCTCTGCCTCTGTCTGCTCTCATCATCCTCAGAAGTCCTTTTCAAGTCCTCTAGAACAAAAGGGCAGTGCTCTCAGTATCCCCTCATCTCTCTGTCCACACAAACCCCCAACGGGAAGAATAGTCGTCCATTCTTCCTACATAAAAAAGGGTCAGGGGCTGAGTCTTTCACAGATACCCTATGAGTCACATTTACAGAGATGAGTATGAGTTAGCCAGGTTGATGGGAAGGGAAATGCTATGGCTGTGACCCTTACTAATCCCTGGATATCTGTTCACACCTGCTGTGATCCTTTTATGAATTGCCTGCAGGAGACTGGCTGGTTTTCAGACAGCAGGACAACTCTGAGCTGTTACCAGAAACTGCAACATCTGTTTGTCCTGTAAGTGAGTGTTAGAGCAGACTACATGGCAAGAAAAAAATACCTAGTTGCTGTGTTATCTGCAGGTAAGACAGCACACTAATAGTTTTTGACCAAGAATTAGGACCATTTCCCTAGTTACAAAGACAGTAATAACCGTGCACATAGCCGTCATTCTAAGTATTTGAAATTATGATCTTTGTCCTGCCTGGCACTCGACACCCCTGCTGTTTTGTGGAAAGAGCACCCTGATTTTCCTCTGAAGAATCCTCCTCTGCCTCTATTTTGGGGGTACACTACTCAGGTTTTGGGCCTCAGAATGTGACCCTAGGTGTCCTATTGACAGCATCTCAGACTCTGGGACAGTGAAGTGTTTTCTAGGACAGTACTTTCTTAGAATTACTCAGAAAGAGGGGGCTCTCTTTCTCCTGATGAGCTTGTCACTCCTGCTGGCTACTCTGCATCTGTAAGGTTGGAATCTACCTAAATCACATAAGTCAGACAGATCAGAGACATTAAAACCAAAATGTGGAGAAATATAGATCTCTGACCGCATAATTGATACATCTGTCCTCCCTGAAAATGACTTTTCAGTTATTTGAGCCAACTCAGCTCCTCTGGATATTTAGGCCTATTTAGCTGGGCTGTGGTCACTTGATACCAAGACTTTCAGTGTCTTTGTTGTCACGTTTCTCTTTCTGGCTGCAAACACAAGTCAGAGATAGTCTTCATGGGCTTTCTACATTTTGTTAGAAATGTATTAATCCATATCAATCTCTAGTGCAGTAGTCAATAAATGTTCTTTAGTGAAAGACTAGGGAAAATATGAAATACACACACAGAAACTTGATGTGTTGAAAGGCCCCTTGTAGCAGCAATAATACATTTGACACTATTGTGAATTTTCAAAATTTAAAATCGAAAATTTTCAGAGATATAAGTATATTCTCATGGAATTCAACAATTAGCAGTTCCTAAAATAAAGTTTCCGTATTTCTTTTCCTTGTCTTCTCCTCTTTATTAATTACTTATTCATTATAATATTTATACAGAAATGTTAGTACACTGCTGCTGCTGCTACTAAGTCGCTTCAGTTGTGTCCGACTCTGTGTGACCCCGCAGACGGCAGCCCAACAGGCTCCCCCATCCCTGGGCTTCTCCAGGCAAGAACACTGGAGTGGGTTGCCATTTCCTTCTCCAATGCATGAAAGTGAAAAGTGAAAGTGAAGTTGCTCAGTCGTATCCAACTCTTCGCGACCCCATGGACTGCAGCCTACCAGGCTCCTCCATCCATGGGATTTTCCAGGCAAGAGTACTGGAGTGGGGTGCCATTGCCTTCTCCTATTGTGTATGCTACCATATGTGAAATAGATAGGTTGTGGGAAGTCGGTGATGATCTAGAGTGGTAGGATGGAGAGGTGGGAGGGAGGTTCAGAGAGTGGGGATGTATGTATGTTTATGACTGATTCACACTGTTGAACAGCAGAAATCAACACAATATTGTAAGGCCATTATCCCTCAGTTAAAAATAAATTTTAAAAAAGGCTATGTTTATTATTATCTGGCTCTCTATATAGAAATTATATATTTGGCTAATTTTTTGATATCAATTACAATTATCTTATAGTTCTCAGAGGCATATCATGAGGCTAGATCATCTCAGAGATGATGGTAGTGAGAATTTCTGGAAAAAATAAAGAAGTGGAAGATACTTAAGATCTTTTTAGTGCAACAAACTATGTAACTAAATCATATCTCTACTATATTGTTCTGTTCTATATTTTTTGAGTCATAGGAGTGAGAATGAATGACTGTTGTTAAATCACATACTTGCCATGTCTTCCTACAAAACATATGGCCATGGACACTGCTATGGCATCCCTCCACTGTCTCCCAGTAGACAACAAATATGTACACTAAGACAAGACCACAGTCAAGGAGCTTTTTACGGGAAATAATTTTCCAATGTATTTTAAAAGAAAATACAATTAAAATGCCATCACAAAAACTGTGACTAAACATTAAAAATATTTATTTTTTGAAATGCCAGTAATGCATATAATTTTTTTAAAAATTGAACATTGAAGCTTTAATACAATAAATTCATACAAATTCAACATTAAAATATGGCAAAGGGAGTAGTTCATGTTACTTTCTCTCTTTTTCATTTTTTTTAATCCAAAAGTGCACTTCTCAAAATTGCTATCTTTTGCTTACTTTAAAAATGTCTTCAGAATTCCTTTATGCAAAATGTCATACTTAGTCTCAGCTTTCTACCACTTGTATAGGTTGAAGAAATTAAGAAATAAACAAAACATCACAAAGAAAATTTTAAAAATCTGACAGTGTCAACACTGGGGAATCTCCTCATGGTGTATAAAATATTCTCTTTTTCTGTGTCCCTGAGATTTCTCCAGTCAGTGAGGATGCTAACTGAAGCCCTGTCAGATACCAGGTATTACATGAGACATTTTCACATATATTTACCTGCTGAACCCACCCAGCCATCCCAAGAAAGTGCATTTGATTATTTTCTTACCCAGAGAATAAACAAACAGTTTTTACAAGGTCACAAAGATAGTAAGCAATTGAACAGGGACTTAAACCCAGTTCTGCCTACTTTAGAACCTATTACTTAAGGATTTGCCTTTGGTTGACTGATTTTTCATGTGAACACTGTATCTCTTCATGACAAAAAAAAAGGACTCTGCTGTCAAAAGCCTCTTCCAAATGAAAAATGGCATCATTCTTTCCCTTCTTTTAATTGGTTGCGTAATTTATCTGATATCACATATTTATATGCATTATTCTATAAGTACATATAGAAAATAAAAATGTTTCTATTCATCTTTATTATTACATGAACAATTAGAGATATAGCTAAAAGAATAAATATCATTCTTATTTTTTGGATTAATGCATCAACCACAGAAGTAATGAACAGAGTTTGAGCTGTATATCATCAAAGGCCCACTTGAGGAAGAAGTCAAGCTGCTCTGGGTCATTGGAAATCATCCTCTGGGCCTGTCCCTGTTCTAAGAATCACTACACACATGACTACAGCACACAGTGTATAAAAGTGGTGGGATATCTGTTTTGAACTGCAAAATCTTTAGGAATTTAGAGGAGAGACTGATGAATGAAATTTACACAGGTAAGGAAGTAGAGCATCTCTTAAGATTTTGCAGTCTGAATTCATGTACTGTGAAAAGTTATTCTTTAGGATGCACTAGAATTTCTCATTTTTAGGAAAGCAAAACTTTAAGCAGGGAGAAAATTTAATGAAAAGAATATCATTGGGATGACTCAGCTAAAATAAATCAAAAGCCATAAATTGAAGTACAGAGGCCAGCAGTTTCCTTTATTAGAATCAAGGCGGGGAAGAAGCATTATCTCCGCTGGTCCTCTGTGCTCACACTGGATCCAGCAAGAGGTACCATATGATAAATGGCCACAGCATACTTAATTACATTCCTTAATTACTTGGAGATCTGTAGTAGCAAGAGTATTTCACATGGGTCCATTTTATTTCTACCCCATGATTGGGTAAGGAAACCAGGTTTTCCTTAGCTCATTTCCAAATCAGCAAAGTTGTAAACGAAAGTCACTACTAAGCAACAAAGGTAGTCACTTCCATGACCCAAAGCCTTGCATCCAGAAAAACTATTCTTTTAGAAAGCTAATTCAGGACTTTCACATTTACAAGTTATCCTGGACTAAGCACATTTGGGGTCCAGGAGAGACTGGTGACCCTGCTGCTCTCACTATAAGAGTATTTCACATGGGTCCATTTTATTTCTACCCCATGATTGGGTAAGGAAACCAGGTTTTCCTTAGCTCATTTCCAAATCAGCAAAGTTGTAAACGAAAGTCACTACTAAGCAACAAAGGTAGTCACTTCCATGACCCAAAGCCTTGCATCCAGAAAAACTATTCTTTTAGAAAGCTAATTCAGGACTTTCACATTTACAAGTTATCCTGGACTAAGCACATTTGGGGTCCAGGAGAGACTGGTGACTCTGCTGCTCTCACTACAATCAACTACGTCAAGGATCGAACTACTGACCCTGTGGCCTCACATGCTGTAGCTGATTGTACCATGAAAAAGGTAAATATTCTGAAATACTTGAAACAATGTGGTATTTCATTTTGTAACCATGAATCATTTCCTGTCTGATTTAGTCTCTTGAGATTCATTGTCATCACAAACTAATCTTTAGAGTGGCAGACTGTGATTAGTAACACAGACACATTTGATAGACTGGGTCCTCAGAGCTGTGCCTACTCTGTCACTGTAGAAAGTTTGGTAGAGATCTTGGTGATATTAATCTTGACACTTGGAAAACTGGCCCCAAATTAAATATATCTCCAAAATAAAATTTGACCAAAATTTCACATCCATAATAGCTGAATGCTTCTGAATAACCTATATCATTAAATAGATAATAGATGGAACCTATAGGAGAAGGCAAAGGCAGCCCACTCCAGTACTCTTGCCTGGGAAATCCCATGGGGGGAGGAGCCTGGTGGGCTGCAGTCCATGGGGTCGCAAAGAGTCAGACATGACTGAGCGACTTCACTTTTACTTTTCACTTTCATGCATTGGAGAAGGAAATGGCAACCTACTCCAGTGTTCTTGCTTGGAGAATCCCAGAGACAGGGGAGCCTGGTGGGCTGCAGTCTATGGGATCACACAGAGTCGGACACGACCGAAGCAACTTAGCAGCAGCAGCAGCAGCATAAGTTTGTGCGGGTTGAGAGATGAATTTTGTTTAAGATTTCAGAAAAACATCTTATGTTTGTGAGTTAATCACTTTTTCAGTCCACAGTAGTATTTGAAAGGTCACAATCTAAAAAAAGGTTTTTGGACTATTAGTTTTAAATATCAATTGCTCTGAAATTCTTAAAATGTTCTTAATCTTAAAAAATGTAACATATTTTCTTAGAATATTTTTTACCAAAAAAAGTATTATAGAAAAAAGATTGTGAGGAAGAATCTGAAAGACAATTTAAGATGCCATGAAAGATACATGAGTGAACCAAGGCAAATGACATTATAAATCCTTTCACAACTCTTAAAAATGTTCATGGCTTGTGTGCATGACAGTGTATTCACAGAGTCTTCCTGTAACTTATTAGAAGGATATTTGCTTTTTCTTTTCCATTATCGTTTATTACAAGACATTGAATATGATTCCCTGTACTATAAAGTCAGATCGTGCTGTTTATCTATTTTATACATAGTAGTTCAGTTCAGTCACTCAGTCGTGTCCGACTCTGCGACCCCATGAATCACAACACGACAGGCCTCCTTATCCATCACCTGCTAATGCAAGACTCCTAATTTATCGCCCCCACTCATTTCTTTTTGGTAATCATACATTTTCTATGTTTGTGCATCTGTTTTTCTTTTGTAAATAAATTTCTATGATAGTTTTAGTTTCCACATATAAGTGGTTTCTTATAAGTTTTTCTTTGATGTACTTCATTTAGTATGATAATCTCTAGGTCCATCCATATTGTTGAAAATGACATGATTTTATTCTTTTTATGGTTGAGTAATATTACACTGTGGTAAGTATACATGCTGCTGCTGAGTCGCTTCAGTCGTGTCTTACTCTGTACGACCCCAGAGATAGCAGCCCACCAGACTCCCCTGTCCCTGGGATTCATACAAAAATAAGCCACATCTCTTTTAATCTATTCTTCTGTCATTGGACATCTACATTGAACCATGTCTTGACTATTGTAAATAGTAGTTCTATGAACATTGAGTTAAAGGCATCTTTTCAAATGAGACTTTGTATGGTTATTTAGATTTGACTCAGCTGGTGTGACAAACAAGCTATTGAAGATGGACTCTTGTACTGGGTCTTCTTTTACCCAACTTTGTTCATCAAACCAAAAAAAAAAAAAAAAAACTTTACATTCAGAGGAAAAAATTAGTCCTTCAAGTAGCCTTTCCTCAAAAAGATATCTACAAGTATGGGACTAGGGAGTTTACTCTCAAGTGTATGTTTAGGAATGGACTTTATATAGGAATGGCAAGGGAAGGATGTAGTAGTGTTACTAATTTCTATTTGCAAATCTGAGGCTCCCCTGGTGGATTGATGGTAAAGAATCCAGTTGCTAATGCAGGAGCACAGGCTGATCCCTTTGTTGGAAGATCCCTTTGAGAGGGAAATGGCAACCAATTCCAGTATTCTTGTCTTGAAAATCCCATGGACATAAGAAGCCTAGCAGGCTGCTCTATGGGATAGCAAAAGTCAGAAATGACTTAGTGACTAAACAACAAATCTGCCAGTGTGTGCTATTAGGAAAAAGCTATAGATCAGAATTGTCTGTAACATTTCTCTATCAAAGATGCAGAAACTCATTAAGAACCTTCTTATGTATCTTAGTATATGGGACTTAGGGTAAGAGCACCTGTCCATGATGAAGACTGAGACTGGAATCTATAGAGTTATCACTTTAGTTCCATGGCAGGCATTAACATTTAAAATATAGAAATTTTAATGCATGATCTTTGAAAGAAAACTATTTGTTCATTTGAAGAGAGCCACAGTTTACGTGGCATCATCTAAATTATATATGAAAAAAGTCAGTCTCAAGTTGCTGATACCAATCCTCTATAAAACCTGCAGATATAAAAGTTGAGGAGTAAATTAGAGCACTAATAAAGTTAACCTGGTAGAGTCCAAAATGGCATATGCAGCAGAGAAAAAAAGCAAACAGAAACAGTTCATGCTGTTCTAACTGCTACAATTTCATTGGCAATTTAAATAAAATAATTCAAATTGCTGCAATTAACACACACACAGAATTCAAAGGATGGCGTGTGACCTCGCACAGAACACACGGTGGAATCAGCCCTCCTCCAAAGAAATAACCTTCATAAGTCATTTGCATCCAAAGGAAGCCTGGCTTCATGCTCTGCAAAAATTATCAGCACAGTAAAATTAAGGTCCCTAAAAAAGAATGCCCATCAACAGCAAGCACTGTCTCCTGGTTTATTTCATCCATATGAATCCACACAGGTTGACTGTCACATTCACAAACTCCCTGACTGACGGTGGGATTTTGCTTTTTCTGCATGAGTGCCCCTAAGCAGCTTCAGAGGAACTGTTAGCAAGGACTCCTGGCTGCTGTATTGCTGAGAAGTGAGTCTGATTCTTGTTGACAGAGATGACACTTTTACTTGACTGCAGGGGCACAAGACCATTCTGCCTGCGGTTTAGGTCTGGATAACGGGCTCTCTTCTCCAACACATTAGAGCACAGTAGCCACAAATTGTTATTTGAAATGCAGGAGAAATGTGTTCAATGTTTTTTCGCGTCACCTGAAACCAAATTTAGGACCTACTATCTGGGAGGTGTGGGGAGCCTTTTTCTCTTATTAGGTCAGCCTTATGCAAGCACCGAATAGACACTGCCAAGAATGATGATTTGTGATCAGAAATCAAAACAGTAACAGTTGGATGAGTCCAATACAAGTGAGAGATGACCTCTACTATCCCTGGTTTTGAAGTCTAGATGTGAGGAGTAAGACAAATCATTTGAACAACTGCCTAATGTATAGGGCTCAAAATTACTTTTAACATCTAGAATGTGTAATTCTTTAACCCTGTAAAAGTAAAGTCAACTTCAAAAATGCTATTTCAAGATCATAAAATTGGGACATTTGAGTATTCACATAGATCGTTAGATAACACAAAGGCAAAGGTAGTATTAACTTACTACTGACTATTCATGTTTTCCCTTAAAATTATCTTAAGAGTTCTGTGCTTGTGCCTTGTGTAATTTATAATGATGCATGTTTAGTCAAAATGATATTTAAAAGAAGGAGTCTCAGGATAAATTTGTGTTATGGCTATTACAGCATTGCAAAAGGAAGGTAAAGAATAGTTAATAAAGGAAATAGTACTCAAGTCAACTTGAAGGAGGAAGTACAACTGTATCAGCTATGGAAATAGTAACTGTGAATTGAGAGGGTACTGTAAGGTCTCTGCAAGTTATTCATAGTCCCTTAAATGGGGACGGCAATAAACAAAGGGATTTATTCAAAATAGCATCTCCTCTTGAAGGAAAACGGGAACCAGTCTATCAGAGAAATTCTGTGAATGACCATGCCTGGTTTTGGAAGTGTCTGGCAGAACAAAATGGGAGGGTGGATGTAAAATAAAATCAGAGTAGCTAGTGGAAGCATGGAACTTGCTGTAAAAAGTTCAAGTCCAATTAGGAAAAAAAAACACTATTGGGCTTATTGAGAAAAAATGGAATTAAAAATAGAAACAAAATCAGAAGTTTTGAATTTCAAGTTTGTATGCAAATAAGCAGAAATGAAAGCATTTTCTCTTCGAAATAAGTTCTCTTTAAAAGGTTTCCAAAATCAAATTCGTAAATGGTTATCGGAACAACAGTTGAAGCTACTTGAATGGTGCATGCTTAGAAATTTAAAAAAAAAAAAGTAATTTATTCTGAATGTGACCTTTTCCAGACCATAATAAATCATCCATATATGCTGTCTTTTTCCATGGACCTTCCATTTAAAGAAGGCAAAAATGGAGTAATGCTGAGAGTATGAGGCAGTCACTGACTCCAGTAAGAGAGAAATTGGAGCACAAAAGCAGAAATCTAACTCTCTGGCTGAAATTCATCTTTGAAGGAAGTACATGTCTTGTCACTACCTGCCTGAAATCATTCCTTGCTCCAGTCCCATATTTCTTTTACCTCTGTGCTAGTCAGGAAAAGAGTCATTGTTCTTGCTATTTACATTCAAATATTGAATAAGAGGGATTTTAAATAAATGAATAAACTGATCACCAACAACTGCATTTGTCCCATTGAAACAGAAGCCCCAAAGACTAACTTTTGAATTGGAGTTACTCAAAATATTCAGCATTACTCTTACTAAAGAATGAAATGGTAATTCATAGTTATTATAGTGGTAATAATAGTGGTGACTTTTCATCTTTTATGTCTCTGTTATTTTTAACTAAAGTGTGAACCTCATAACCCAAAACTCTGTCTAAATTCTAGGTTGAAATTTTAAAGAAAAAATTTTCTGGAAAATCTAGAGCTTCATTATATTGTAGATTTTCATTCATTCCAGCCCAACATACTATACAGTATTATTTATAAACTATGTGATCTTTAGCTACCTTGATAAGACTGCATCAGTTCAGTTCAGTTCAGTCGCTCAGTCGTGTCCAACTCTTTGCAATCCCATGAATCCCAGCACGCCAGGCCTCCCTGTCCATCATCAACTCCCGGAGGTCACTCAGACTCATGTCCATCAAGTCAGTGATGCCATCCAGCCATCTCATCCTCGGTCGTCCCCTTCTCCTCCTGACCCCAATCCCTCCCAGCATTAGAGTCTTTTCCAATGAGTCAACTCTTCGCATGAGGTGGCCAAAGTACTGGAGTTGCAGCTTTTGCATCATTCCTTCCAAAGAAATCCCAGGGCTGATCTCCTTCAGAATGGACTGGTTGGATCTCCTTGCAGTCCAAGGGACTCTCAAGAGTCTTCTCCAATACCACAGTTCAAAAGCATCAATTCTTCGGCGCTCAGCCTTCTTCACAGTCCAACTCTCACATCCATACATGACCACAGGAAAAACCATAGCCTTGACTAGACGGACCTTAGTCGGCAAAGTAATGTCTCTGCTTTTGAATATGCTATCTAGGTTGGTCACAACTTTTCTTCCAAGAAGTAAGCGTCTTTTAACTTCATGGCTGCAATCACCATCTGCAGTGATTTGGGAGGCCCCAAAAATAAAGTCTGACACTGTTTCTCCATCTATTTCCCATGGAGTGATGGGACCAGATGGTGGGATTGGGAGAGTTACACACTTGATATAAATTCTTATATTTTAAATATTAGGTCAATTATAACCAAAGAGAAGATGAAAAGACAGCAATATAACCATTTTCATACCCAATTAACAGTTGAAACAAAACAAAACCACATCTCACATTTGTTATGAGTGAGTGAATTTTAAATTTTAAGTGAGTGGTAATTAAAATCCCTAAGATGAAAATGGGTTAGTCACAAGTTACCCTGTACCATCATTTTATAATTATAAAATAAAAAGCACCACAAAGCAAATGAGATTGATAATTTGCTATAGTACTATAGCATCATAAACATACTTACAGTTTGATATTATACTGTTATAAAATTATGTAAATATATTACAGGCAAAACAAGAGTTGAAACAAACTTGTATGTAACAATCAGCTTTGAAGAAGGCTTTTACTAAAGAGATACAGAGTGTGTGTGCTTGTGTGCCTAGTTGCTCAGTCATGTCCAACCCCATGGACTGTAGCCCACCAGGCTCCTCTGTCCCTGGGGATTCTACAGACAGGAATACTGGAATGGGTTGCCTTACTCTCCTCCAGGGGATCTTCCCAACCTAGGGATCAAACCCAGGTCTCCCACATTGCAAGCAGATTTACTGTCTGAGCCAAAGGGAAGCTATTAGATCAGTAAAAGTGCAACAAAAATAGTAAAATGTCTTACACTGGAATGTAGACTTGAATCATCTCCATAATGTATTGTGGATTTCACCCTATCTTGTGGGAAGTACTCAGATCACAGCAGATTACATAGCCCTGTGCAGCCATGAATGGACAATTTACCGACATGAATTTCTATGATAGCATGCAGTGTGGAAAGGAAGAAGTGGGGTAAGCACCATGTCTCTTACCAGAAGTGAGCCTTTGCCTTGACCATTTATATTGTATGCAGTCAATCAACTGAAGCAGCTTGACTCAAACTGCTCAGACATTATTTCAAAACCCATACAACTTGAATATAGAGGAAAAGGGGGGAAATGCCAAGAGTCTATATGAACTAGCTGTACTAGGAGAAATGTAAGGTAAGGAGGGCATTTTTCAATTTTACCAGAAAAAAAAGAAAAAGAAAACTATTGCCCAGAGAGAATGATTAAGAAAACTAAAGAACAAAGATATCAAAGTGGTAAAGGTAACCTTTAAATAGCTCTAAAGAGAATATCAGAGAACTTGGAATAAAAGTTTTCAGTAACCCACCCTACTACTTGTTAATATTTTATTTTCTTTAAGAAATATACTTCAGAAAACTCTTACTTGAAATGAGAAAAGTAATTCTGCTCTTTTTGAACAACGCATCTCTCAAAGCATTACTTATGAATTATTTAACTTTTCCTTATGTGGTCTAGAGTGAATAATGATTAGGTGATAACTTAAAAGGAAGAGTTAAAGTTCAAAAATTTTTCAGTCTTACATGTATTAATGTATATATGACAAAAAAATAGCTAACTTCAGTTTCAAAAATGGTATAAGATGTGGGTATAATAATGGCAGGATTTTGTTCTCACTTGAGGACATTTGCAGTGATAAATTACTTTAATCTAGCCACTTTAACCTGCTTACTTTTACCACAAGCAACAAACACTTGCCTTTTAAGTAAATGATTGGGACAAGGCTATGATGAAAAGTCTGCAATTAGAGTGAAAACCTAGTAAAACATTGACCTAGTAAAACAAGACTGATCAATCAGTTGAAATTGCCACACATCACTTTATCCACTTGAACCAGGATGGTCTGTTGCCCTAGATATCTGGGATTTATAGTAATCAAGTATTATGACCAGGGAGCATTTTCATAGCATAATATAAATCTCATATTTTAAAATCTTTTCTGAGATGTTTATCACTGTACAATTCAACTGAAAAAAATAAAAACTAAGTCAATGGGGAGTAAAATGAATCACCCCAACTCTAAGGACTAGAAGAACATGTTGCTGCAAGTAGAATATAAAGTTTGACTCACAGACAATTGCTAAGCCAATTCTGATTCAAAGGCAATAATTTTTCAAATGAAATTTCAGTAACTAAGGAGTAGGTGGAATCCTTCACTGTGCAATACAATGGGCAACCAATAACGTGGGGAGATAGGGACTTAAGAGGGATATGCAAAAGGAAGTAAGAGACAAAACAATGCATAAGGTTATCTGCATTTTAACCTTCTTAAGACATGTAGTAAAAAAGAGGTCTATCATTGTACAGTCATACTGGGGAAATAAGGACCTCACTGCATCTACAGACAGGAAACTGGGTTGATAGATACAGCCTAAGAAGTAGAACCTCTATGTTCTAATTTGAGCTAGGAAGGAGAAATAAGTGCGTGTGTGCGTGCGTGTGTGTGTGTGTGTGTGTGTGTGTGTGTGTGTGTGTTTAGTCACTCAATTATGTCCAACTCTTTGTGACCCCATAGATTGTAGCCCATCAGGCTCCTCTGTCCATGGAATTCTCCAGGCAAGAATTCTAGCCTAGGTTGCCATTCCTTTCCCCAGAGGATCTTCCCTACCCAGGGATTGAACTTGGGTCTCCTGCGTTGCAGGCAGATTCTTTACCATCTGAGCCACTGGAGAATCCCAGATAAATGCATAGAGTACTAGTTTTCCTTAAAGAAAAAAATGCAACTGATTATTAGCAGGATTGATATTGTCTCCTTTACTGAAGCTCTTGCTCCTCTAAAAGAAAATGGACTCAGCAGCTAGTAGCATACAAGGTTTTATTTTGCCAAGAAAGCGATCATGTTTCAATAGTTTGTCTCCAAACTTAGAACTCCTACATATCTATCCATTTCTTACCATCTCCACTCACTTTCACTTTTCACTTTCATGCATTGGAAAAGGAAATGGCAACTCACTCCAGTGTTCTTGCCTGGGGAATCCCAAGGATGGGGAGCCTGGTGGGCTGCCGTCGATGGGGTCGCACAGAGTCGGACACGACTGAAGTGACTTAGCAGCAGTAGCAGCCACTGCCAGTATCCCGTCAGTGCTCATCCAGACTATTTTCATAGCCTACTGACTGAGCCTGTTGGACAAGACTCTTGAGAGTCCCTTGGACTGCAAGGAGATCCAACCAGTCCATTCTGAAGGAGATCAGCCCTGGGATTTCTTTGGAAGGAATGATGCTTAAAGCTGTAACTCCAGTACTTTGGCCACCTCATGTGAAGAGTTGACTCATTGGAAAAGCCTCTGATGCTGGGAGGGACTGGGGGCAGGAGAAGGGGATGACAGAGGATGAGATGGCTGGATGGCATCATGGACTCGATGGACATGAGTCTGAGTGAACTCCGAGAGATGATGAACAGGGAGGCCTGGCATGCTGCGATTCATGGGGTCGCAAAGAGTCGGACACAACTGAGCGACTGAACTTGAGCCCCACATTATGTCCTCTGGCCTTTTGACCCATTCTTCAAACTCTTCCACTGAAGAGAGAGCTAACTCTTTCAGATGCAAATCTGATTACATTGCCTCCAGTAAACCCCACTCTAAACCTTCAATTTCCTAGGAAATCCCATGGATGAGGAGCTTGACGGGCTATATAGTCCATGGGGTTACAAAGAGTCAGACATGATTTAGTGACTGAACAGCAACAAAAAAACTTGCAATAGCTCCCCACTGCTCACAAGAATAACCTGTCCTACAAACATCTCTGTAGCCAGGTCAACCATTCAAACTTCAAACTGAGCACCTCTTACACTTCTCCCTATCCCGGGCATAATAGGCTTTATTCAATTCCTGACTGCCCTTGTCCTCTTCCACTACTGGACTTTAACACAGACTCTTCCTCTCTCTGGAATGGTCTTTCCCTTGTCTCCACTCTCCACTGGCATACTTATTCTCAGTTCAAGCTTTTCCTCCTCTGGTTGTTATATTCTCTCATAGTCTAGGATTATCTTTTTCCAAAGCACCAATCTCAGAGCTCAATTGACCCAAGAACTAGGCAGAGGTTAGGGACACAAATCCTCTGGTGCAGCCAAAAATTAAGTACAAATTGATCAGTACTCCATATCTGAAATTCTGCATCTGTGGATTTAATTAAATGTGATTAATGGAGCACTGTTATGTATTTATTTTTAAAAATTGTGTATAAAGGGACCTTCACAGTTTAAATCCATGTTGTTTGAGGGGCAAGTGTGTATTTATATGTTTCAGCATATCTTTTTTAATGCTTTTGTCATGAAATATAAAATAACACAGAAAAGTACACAAAGCAAAACCGGACATCTCAATGACTTATCATAAAGGCATCATTCAAATGACCTCTAGATTAGTCAAGAGGTAGAATTTTATGTGCATAAACTCATACCCTTATCTTGTCACTGCATGCTCTTACTACTCCTCCAAAGTAAAGCACTGATACGACTTATATAATAAAAGCTGTGGAGAGTTTTACTATCTAAGCATGCATTCCTAAATACAAAGCATAAATCTGCTTGCTTTCTTGGCATTCTGGAAATGGAATAATTTAGTAATTATTTTATACGTCTTGATAGTTATTAATGTAGGTCTTTCAACTTTACTTTATTCTTTATTTTTACTGAAAATTGCCTTCATTATTTTTGGTAATGTGCATTTCAAGATAAATTTTGAATCAGATTTTCAATTTCCACCAAAAAAACAACAACAACAACAAAAAAAAAAAAAACACCAAAATACTTTGCTGGAATTTTGTCATATCTACTGATCAATTTAGGGGTAACTGATATCATGACAGATACTGAGTTTCCCAATCCATGTAAAGTTATATTTCTCCATCTATTTAGCTCTTCATCTCACTAATGGCTTATAATTTTCAGTTTAGAGGATTTGTACATATTTCTTAGATTTATTCCTAAGTAGTTTTCTATGTTATTGTAAATTGTACTGATTTAGAATTTAATTTCTTATTCATTTGGCACTATAATGTAGAAAGCCAATTAATTTTGTTCATTTCTTTGTTCTGGATGGGGCATACAATATAATGTCTCCTAGATAATAATATCAACATTTTGTTTCAAATTCAAAAGGAAAGTTTTCAATAATACAAAATAAGATGTGCTGTAGCATATAACTTCTGCTCTCTTAAATCATTTTTTATATTCTGAGATTTTAGCATGGTTTTAAAAAAGCACTAGGAATGAATGAATGACATCATATATTTTAGTCATCTCATGTCTCTCAGAATAACTTGTTTAGAAAAATGGTGTTAGTGGATAGCAACGTTAAAAATGTCTTAGGAAAAGCCATTTTAAAAATTAACATCAATAAAAGGGTATGAAACCTTCACCCATACAAAGTAAGCACATCTGATATCTGTTTCAACAATATCAGTAAAGCTAAACTGGAATAACTGACATTCTATATAATCATTCAAGTTAATAGATTCACTCAAACACATTTTGCATCTATTTGTTCATCTCTGCATAAACAGCAGTAAAGAGCTACTGTTTGCTAGATACTTAACTTTTGTAAGTGCAGCATAATTATGAGTGAATTGATAAGTAATGAAAACATTAAGTACTGCATAAAGATTATGACTCCAGTGCCTAGTAGGACAATTAAATTTGATGTTTGTTACTCTGTCTCACAGTGAATAATGATATGGTTTCCCCCATGACTATGTAAATAGCTGATTGATAACAATAGAGAAGTAGTTATGAAGGCCAGTTCTTCTCATTATTAAATGTGTGACTAAGCGATTCATTTTACAATTAAGGTGATTATGTGATATGGTAGTAATGAAAACATTAAGTACTGCATAAAGATTATGACTCCAGTGCCTAGTAGGACAATTAAATTTGATGTTTGTTACTCTGTCTCACAGTGAATAATGATATGGTTTCCCCCATGACTATGTAAATAGCTGATTGATAACAATAGAGAAGTAGTTATGAAGGCCAGTTCTTCTCATTATTAAATGTGTGACTAAGCGATTCATTTTACAATTAAGGTGATTATGTGATATGGTACAAATTAGATCAATGTTGGACCTTAATGAGTGTAACATAGTAAATACCTTTTTTTTAAAATATATTGAACTGTGATAAAGATAAGAAATGAATGTCATGGAACATTAGTATTTGTAAGCTGTGACTTTATTGCAATCCATTTGCCTGAGTTCAGCAAATAATAACATGAAGTAAAGCTAAACTTTTCAGAAAGTAAAGTTATATAAAGCCCAGTATATTGCAGATGGCATGGATTCCGTAAACATATGTTAATTTTATGAAGTTGTTTTTGTTTCTTTTGTTAGTGTTTAACTTTCCTTATAGCAAGAAATAGTTTGACACATGAATAATACCTTTAAAATACATTTTGTCAGTCTAAAGCCTTTTGTTTTCATATTTGATTCAAGAGTGGCAAGGTAACTATCAATAGTGGATATAAGAATCAAATAAATGGATAATAGCAAATCAGAGAACCTTTGGGTTACATCTAGAGGACCTAATAGGCAGACCAGAAATAAAGGAATGAGCAAAGCAGAGCACCAACTTTTGGAATAATTTCATATTTTATAAAAAGGTATAGAACTACTTATGACAAGAAATAGTAAAACTGTTGGACATTCAAACTTTATTTGATGTTGTATTGGTTTTGCTTTGAATTACACTAGATTGAGTGGGGCCTAGAAGTAGCACAGATGCTTTAAAAGTTTGAGTAGGCCCTGTATTGGGGGGAAGGTAAAGTGCTACCTTGGACACTGAAGAATAAATTAAGCTCTATACATTAGAATGACTGTTACATGTTCATATTATTACATATCATATAATATGAATGATTGCTATATGTTCACTTTATTAGAATTTTTATATATTATATACATTGGAGTCATGAGAATGATATTTGTTCATGTTAGAATGATTGTTATACATTAGAATAACTATTGTATGTTCATATTACCTACACATTAGAATGACTTTTATATATTATACATATGAATTCTAATTTCATATATTATAAACATGAATTCTGCATATTATGGGATATGATGAGTATGAATTCTAATTTCACATTGTTGATAGGAGTGTTTATTGAAATTTGGACATGCACAGCTTATATCTCAGAGCCTGAGGCTTTCTTAGGAATAAAAAAGAGAAATAGTTGGAAGATATGTAATGGGTCATATTATATTATCCTGCTCCTTGAAACAAAATTTGTCCCAACACTGTAAATAAAATCAAATTATTTTAAATTTGAATTGACTATTTAGAGTCTAGTCCTTTATGAATCATTATCTTCTCTTTATGTATTCAGAATAATTGTATTAGTCAGAAGTAGGTTTCTGAAGTTGCAAGGTAGAAATTATCATTTTAAAAGATAAATTAGTAATTCTGGAAAATGTTTTACTATCAAAAGATAATATTTACAATAACTCCAAGTCTTCTTTGCTTGACACAATTAACCATCTGGCAAATGGGATATAATTAGGTCATCATTTGGCAATGTGATTTCAATAGACAGACAGAATACTAATAACACAATGAGCCAAGTTCTATAATCTAATATAATTCATTATCATTTCTCTAGCACTTCATTTTCATTTTAAATGACTATTTGTTAATCATTCAACATCTCTTTGCTAAAGATAAACAATACAGCATATTCCCAATTGATATACATGAAAACTGAAAATAATCAACATGAAGCAATTTATTCTTGGTCATACTGCCAGTATCTGAGAAGGCCATTATTAATAATTCAGCTTTGGATACCTTATGACACAATTCACTTTACAAAATATTTTCTGGATACCTACCATGTGTCAGCACTTTGTCGGCCACTATAAAATGAAACATGAAGACAGTATAGGCCCTGACATAAATGAGTTTGGAGAAAGAAGTCAGGAAAAAATATAAATGTGAGCTTTAAAGCAAGTGATAACAAGCAGTTCAGAATTATTAAATTTTCTGGAGATTAGTAGTAGGAAACTCTTCATAAAATAGATTTTGAAGATGTAGTTCAAGAAGTTTGCCAGGTTACCAGTTTTTTGGCTATGGGAGTTCAAGAAGATAGAAGCCTAAAAGAATCTTTCTTTCCCTTCCTCTTTTTTTTTAACTGAATTAACAGTGTAGGTGGTACTCTTAACCAGTATAGGTGACTCATGACTGAATATAAGGCTCATCGGCAATTTCATGTATAAAATACAAGAACTTTCTATTCAAATTCTGGCATTATTGACCAAGATGCAATATAGTTGAAGTAATGTAAATTATTAACAAAAGGAATACCCAGGAAGAATTTGAGTAAGAATAGATAAGAGTTGAGGATGGAATTTTCGGGCAAGATTATTTAAGTGGTGACAGAGAGGCCAAAATATCTAAAGAAAGGTCACAAGTATAATAAGAAGCAGTATATAGTGTCATAGAAACAAATAACAACAGCAGCATCAGAACAAGGGTTAAACCTGTCAGTTTTATTTTCTGTTCAGTTCAGTCGTTCAGTCGTGTCCAACTCTTTGTGACCCCATGAATCGCAGCATGCCAGGCCTCTCTGTCCATCACCAATACCCGGAGTTCACTCAGACTCATGTCCTTCGAGTCAGTGATGCCATCCAGCCATCTCATCCTCGGTCGCCCCCTTCTCCTCCTGACCCCAATCCCTCCCAGCATCAGAGTCTTTTCCAATGAGTCAGCTCTTCACATGAGGTGGCCAAAGTACTGGAGTTTCAGCTTTAGCATCATTCCTTCCAAAGAAATCCCAGGGCTCATCTCCTTTAGAATGGACTTGCATCAGAGTCTTTTCCAATGAGTCAGCTCTTCACATGAGGTGGCCAAAGTACTGGAGTTTCAGCTTCAGCATCATTCCTTCCAAAGAAATCCCAGGGCTCATCTCCTTTAGAATGGACTGGTTGGATTTCCTTGCGGTCCAAGGGACTCTCAAGAGTCTTCTCCAACATCGCAGTTCAAAAGCATTAATTCTTTGGCGCTCAGCCTTCTTCACAGTCCAACTCTCACATCCATATGTGACCACAGGAAAAACCATAGCCTTGACCAGACGGATCTTTGTCAGCAAAGTAATGTCTCTGCTTTTGAATATACTATCTAGGTTGATCATAACTTTTCTTATAAGGAGTAAGCGTCTTCTAATTTCATGGCTGCAGTCACCATCTGCAGTGATTTTGGAGCCCCCCCAAAATAAAGTCTGACACTGTTTCCACTGTTTCCCCACCTATTTCCCATGAAGTGACGGGGCCACATGCCATGATCTTCATTTTCTAAATGCTGAGCTTTAAGCCAACTTTTTCACTCTCTACCTTCACTTTCATCAAGAGGCTTTTAAGCTCCTCTTCACTTTCTGCCATAAGGGTGGTGTCATCTGCGTATCTGAGGTTATTGATATTTCTCCCAGCAATCTTGATTCCAACTTGTGTTTCTCCCAGTCCAGCATTTCTCATGATGTACTCCGCATATAAGTTAAATAAGCAGGGTGACAATATACAGCCTTGACGTACTTATTTTCTGTACTGATGCTATATAAAAATCCTCAACATATTAGTGCTTAAAACCAAACATCTGTTTTTCTTTGTTATTGGCCTATGTGTTAGCAGGAAATTTCTGCTTCATGCTTTGAGTAAGCCAGCCTTGACTTCAGCTACAGGTTGAGTTTAGGTGCCCTTTGTGTGACCTAATGGTACATTTTGCTGACCATACTACTACTAAGTGGGCATGTTTTCCTCACTTCATATGGGAAATATCTTTGCAATCCTTTCTCATCTCATGTTCATCAACATTCTATTGGCCAAAGAAAGACATATATCAAAAGGTCAAAGACATATACTGACTAACAATAGAGGTTTACAAAGTTATTTCAAAAGGGTGTCATGAATTTATAAATGTATACTATGATGAGAGTGAAAGAGTGAGAAAGCTGATTTAAAACTCAACATTTAAAAAAACTAAGATCACAGCATCTGGTCCCATTACTTCATGACAAATAGAAGGGGGAAAAGTGAAAGCAGTGACAGATTTTCTTTCCAAAATCACTGTGGATGGTGACTGCAGGCATGAAATTAAAAGACTCTTGCTCTTTGGAAGGAAAGCTATGACAAACCTAGACAGCATATTAAAAAGCAGGCATCACTTTGCCAATAAAGGTCTGTAGAGTCAAAACTATGGTTTTCCCAGTAGTCATGTACAGGTGTGAGAATTGGACCATAAAAGAAGGCTGAGCACCAAAGACTTGATGCTTTGGAATTGGGGTGCTGGAGAAGACTTTTGAGAGAGTTCTTTGGACTGTAAAGAAATCAAATCAGTCAATCTTAAAGGAAATCAACCCTGAATACTCATTGGAAGGGCTGAAGCTGGAGCTCCAATAATTTGGCCACTTGATGCAAAGAGCCAATTCACTGGAGAAGATCCTGATGCTGGGAAAGATTAAAGGCAAAAGAAGGGAGCAGCAGAGGTTGAGATGGCTTAAAACATCACCCACTCAATGAGTCTGGGAGATAGTGAAGGATAGGGAAGGCTGGCTTACGGCAGTCTGTGGGATCACAAAAAATTGTACACAACTTAATGACTGAGCAACAGCAAAAATATACAAGCAAAGTCAAAATTTAAAACTATAATTCATCCAATCTACAATCAAAGGATGTAATCAACCCTCAGACATCAATTAGGGAAGAGTTTATTATAATATGAAGCTGTAGACCAATTTCCAAGGACAATGATTTAGAGAAGATAAGAATTTCCTATAGCATTTATTTTCTACTTTGTAGAGAAATAGAAATGTTGAGGGAGGTTTGTTTTTTTAAAATAATTATCTATGCAGTATAACAATACAATTGAACCAAAATATCTGTGGCTAAAACAGACATTTTTAAATTTTTTTCATAGCTCCTGAAGGTGATTATAATGTACAGCCAGGGTTGACAGAAAAGATTCCTCACTTTTAAGAGGATGGTAAAGAAAATATGTATAACTTCAATGTCACTTTATAATAGTTTGAATTTTATGTATATTCATGTGTGTATGGTACTGTGTGTGTGTGTGTGTGTGTGTGTGTGTGTGTGTGTGTGTGATATACACAAAATGAGATGGACACAAATATCATGATCTGTAGACTTGCATATTGTAAATGTTTTTCATTTTACTCTTTGAATTTTATTTTCTATGTTTTCTGCCATAAAATGTATTATATCTAAACCCGATACAACATATAAACTTTACTAAATGGAAATTCATACTAAAATAGATGCTGAGTGAAAACTTCAAGATATTAGAGATTCATGAAAATAGAATAATCTTCTGGGGGATGTTTTGAAACCTGAAGGAAAAGAAGAAACTGAGAGCCAACTATTTCCTATAAGTGGTCAGCATGTTCAAAAAGATCATGAGGTGCGCTAAACTGCAGTGATATACTTTCCTTTGAATCTAAACAATTTCAAGATTCCAATCCAGAATTCTGTCATAAGAGTCTGACTATACTCTGAAATATTAGGCGAAAATAGGATTGAGAATAAGTTAGTGACAGTTCAGTGTCCAATACACATTTATCTCTCCTGCCTTTCATGAAACTTGATGTGTTAAAATTGATCTTTTCATACTATAAAATGGGATAATTTTTCATCTCAGTTTGACTTTATCAGGCATCCTGTACCTCTTCACTTGATGACAAAAATAAAACATAACACTCCAATAGAAAAAAATAATGAAGAAAACTGGAGTAAAATGGAGATGGGAAAGTGGGAATTGCCAAAAGTAATATGCAAATGTAATATATCCCAGGCTTTAACTCGGTTGATTTGTTGAGGCTTCACAAAAGATATGGGCAAATTTATGGACCATTTCCCCTCATCTTTCTAAAAAATTATTTCGTTTCTGAGCATTGAAAGGGAAAGACAGTCTGCATTTTTGTAAATAAATGTTCCTGTGGTTTGTGATATCTAGGCACATATGTTTCAAGCATAAATGTTTTCTATTGGGAACTCTATAGAAAACCTATTATTGAGAATTAGATGATTTCATGCCTCATAAGTTTAATACTAACTGGCAGGAGTCAAAAGGAATTAACTTTTTTGAAACTGTGTCACAACTCTAAACATTGTGCCAAACATCCCAGTTTTTCAAAATTGACTGGATAGAATAGTTCATTTGTAGTTAATACTTCTATTGAACTTCCAGCTAATCATTGCTGGGTTTTTTTTTTACTACTGCTGCTGTTGCTCTTATTAGATGTGAATCAAATATATGCCCCTTTGCCTGCAAAAGGTGATCTGCATCTCCAAAATTACTCTCTTATCTTTAGAAAAAATCTAATGCTGCAACAGGAACTTCTTTAATACTCTCCTACACTACTTCCATATGTACATTAACATTGCAGAAGAAAGTAAGAAGGTTGTGACCATAGAGGTTTTATCAGAAAAACTGTTTTAAACAATATATATTTTCTTTCATAGGGAACTTTGAACATTTACAAACTAATTAAGCAAAATTTAGTGGCTAGCCTAAGCATGTTAATGACAGAAATAAAGTATATGAATCCCCAATTCCATGTTCCAGTCATTTAACTGTCCTCTGTATCTTTCCTTTATCCAGAGGCAAGATTCAGGGAGCAGAGTTACATGAACTCTCCCATGACAACACTAATGACTTGCTTAACAGAGGGTACAACTTTTTTCTTTACAAATCTATCAAACTGAAGACACTCAGAAACTTCTATGCCTACACTGAGCTTTAAGATCTTTCTTGAGATACATTCAACTCCTATTGACCTCAAGAGAGAAACTACAGCCAATGTGCTCAGTATGCAGTAATCCTGTGTGAGTCATGAAGCAAGTGAAATAACCCTTTTCGTAGCTGAAAACTCAAAGGGAGGCCCAGATCATGTTACGTTAGTACAGCAAGAACGTTAGTACAGAATAGTGTATAACATCACTCATGGAAAAGGGAGAGACAGCTTCCTAGAAACAGGACAGTCTCTAGGTTTATTCTCACTGCTAAGAAACAACAAACTTCTCAAGAGTGGTTACGTTTAGTAGAGAAGGGCTTAATTTACTATTTCGTTAGATTAGTACCACCTATTGAGGCAAGCTATATTAACCTTGAGTACAAGATTACAGTTACGTTTTACCTAGAAAAAGAGTGAACAATAAAAATCAGTCATCAGATTCAGAATGACATCTACGTGCTTTGTTCGATATGAAGAAAAACTGAAAATTCCAAGATCCAAATATGATTTCAAACAATAGAACCTCTTCCCTTCTGGTGCCATGGGAACTGCTTTTGCTCATTAACCACCCTGGAAAAGATCAATTGCAACCTGTCGCTTTAATAGAAGAAGTAACTGCTCGTTGCATTCAAGCAAGACTTCTCCTTTTAAAAAAAACTGCTGAATAGAAAATGCCAGGAACATGTATGACATTTAAAATAATGTGTTTATTTTTAGTACATTGGTTTTGAGAATAGCTATTTAATGATATCTAATGAATTGCAATCATTATCATAGAAATAATCTTATAAAAAAGCATCCGTTTTGAGCTTTGGAGTAGAAGGGAATGCTTGTACAAACAATTTTTTTTCCTGTAATTGAAATGTTATTTACCTCTTCTTACAGAGTGAGCTTGTCTATGTGGAATGGTATTTAAAGGTAATGGTGGATTTTCATCTGCTCTATTCTGGCTATGAATATCTCCTGACAATTCCTCCTCTCAACTCCTTTTCTTTCCTTAGATGTCACAAAAGGACAAACTCAAATATTCAGTGTTTTTATATAAAATGTCATTTATCACATGGCTATACCCACCCTTTATTGTAAATTATTATTGAGAGAGGTCTAAGAAGAAAAGCCTGGAGAATAAGTCATATGTGACATTAACTCTAAAAGAAACTCAACATGCAATCTGCTTAAAGTCAGAGATACTACTTGTATTAAGCACAATTTAAAATATACTGTTCATTTTTCTCTTCCTCTAAATGTGTGCTTAGATTTTTAACTGAGTTAGAACATCTACTTGAAAAAAATCTATTCCTTTAAATTTCCACGGTGAAAAACTATTAACAGCCTTCCATGAGGCGATAGATCACATTTGGAAAGACCAATTTAATGCTAGCCATTTGATCTCTGAGTGGCATATATTCCAGAAGGAAGTTTAATTATACATCTGACTCCCACTTGCCCATTTGGCAGAGTTACATTTGATTTTTATTAAACATAAGACTTGAAAACATGAGATATAGCTTTATCTTTCATTCTTTTTTATCCAAGAAGAGTTTAGAAACTGAAGTTTAAGCTTAAGTAGATGCAATTTTTTTGTTCTTTTCTTGCTTTGTAATTTATAACTTTATTCCAAATGAGAAAGCAGATTTTTTTCTGAATACTTCAGATTAGGTAACTTTACTAAGAATCTCCCTCCATTCCAGGCTCCAAGTTACAGAGTAAAAGAGAAACTCTTTCATAACTAAGAACTCTCCCAACTTTACCTATTAAATATACAATTTTAATACACTCTTGGAAAGTAGTAACCTTAGGTTTACTCTTTGGGAACAAGATTTATTGTCTATGGATCCAAATTCTTTCTGATACTGAGTTGAACCATTCATTCCATAATCATTTAAATATAGTAAAATAGTTAAGAACATCCTAAGACTTTCTGAAAGGCTTGAAATCTAGTGCCTTTTTGTTGTTCTCCAGCCTGGCATTTTAGGAAAGGACTACGTAAAGTCTGCATATTGTCATGCTGCTTATTTAACCTATATGCAGAGTACATTATACAAAATGCTGAGTGGATAAAGCACAAGTTGGAATCAAGATTGCCAGGGAAATATCAATACCCTTAGATACATAGATAACACCATCCTTATGGTAGAAAGAGAAGATTAAAAAGCCTCTTGGTGAAAGTGAAAGTGGAAAGTGAAAAAGATGTCTTAAAACCCAACATTCAGAAAACTAATGGAATCTGGTCCGATCACTTCATGGCAAATAGATGGGGAAACAATGGAAACAGTGACAAACTTTTTCTTGGGCTCCAAAATCACTGCAGATAGTGACTGCAGCCATGAAATTAAAAGATGCTTATTCCTTGAAAGAAAAGCTATGATCAATCTAGACAGCATATTAAAAAGCGGAGACATTACTTTGCTGATTAAGGTCCACCTAGTCAAGGCTATGGTTTTTCCAGTAGTCATGTATGGATGTGAGAGTTGGACTATATAAATAAAGCTGAGCATGAAGAATTAATGCTTTTGAACTGTCGTGTTGGATAAGATTCTTGAGAGTCCCTTAGACCACAAGGAGATCTAACTAGTCCACCCTAAAGGAAATCAGTCCTGAATATTCATTGGAAGGACTGTGCTGAAGCTGAAACTCCAATATTTTGGCCACCTGATGTGAAGAACTGACTCATTTGAAAAGACCCTGATGCTGGGAAAGATTGAAGGCAGGAGGAGAAGGGGATGACAGAGCATGAGATGGCTAAATGGCATCACCGACTCTATGGACATGAGTTTGAGTAAGCTCCAGGAGTTGGTGATGGACAGGGAAGCCTGGCATACTGAAGGCCATGGGGTAGCAAATAATCAGACATGATTGAGAAACTGAACTGAACTCTGCATACAGGTTAAATAAGTGTGACAATATACAGCCTTGATGTACTCCTTTCCCTATTTGGAACCCATTTGATGTTCTATGTCCAGTTCTAACTTTTGCTTTTGTCCTTCATACAGATTTCTCAGGAGGTAGTTGATGTTGTCTGGTATTCCCACCTCTTGAAGAATTTTCCACAGTTGTGTTCCACACAGTCAAAGGCTTTGGCTTAGTCAATAAAGCAGTTGTTTTTCTGGACCTCTTTTGCTTTTTTGATGACCCAATGGATATTGGCAATTTGATCTCTGGTTCCTCTGCCTTTTCTAAATCCAGCTTTTATTATTTTCCTCTAAAATAAATTTAAAATAAATTTATCTACAATAAAGTTATTGTAGATTTTACTAAAGTGTACTAATTATCAGGATAGTCCAAGAGTTTGGTATTTTGTTAATTATAGCTCTGCTTTCAACCTATTTGTACTAACTTTCTCTTTTAAACATATGTCATGTTTGAAATTACTAAATATTCTATGATTTGATGATTCTCCTATCTATGATTTTCACCAAATTATTATACATTCTACTCCAACCTTGCCAAGTTTAACAAATTCTTAATTTACTTGGGCCAGTTGATTCAGTCAAACAAGTGGTTATTTGAAAAGATTCTAATGACTCTGGGATAAGCTGGAGAAGCTGTTGATCAGGTTAAACCATCTACCTAGTAGCCTTGTGTACTGGCATGCAACTATTCACACTTTTCAAAGGAATAAATATGCTCCCCATACACAGAAGTGACAGTCTCCCTTTGCAGCCACAGGTGAGATACAGGACAGCTTACTCTGACCAATAAATTTATGTGGGCTAGAGAGTCCATTCGTAAACTGAGAACATGTTGGAACTGCAAGGAATTCTTGTAGCAGAATAAAATGAAATTAAAAAGCAAGAGACAATTCTCCACCAGTCAGGAGACCAGAATTTGAGTCCTGACATAGCTGGTGACCAGTGTTGAGAACATGATCAATCCATTTTTCTCAGTTTTTTAATCTCGTGCCTGGAACTAATAATACTTGCCCTTCCATTTCAAGGGCTGCTCTGATCCCCTGAAAGCAATCATACACATGAGAGTATGTCGAAAAATATAAAACACTATACAGATATGAAAGGATGTTCTGCTTTGGTCTCTCTCATGTATTAGTGAATGACATTAAGGACAAAGGATATACAAGAGAAGTTGAGCTACTGGTTCATTAGATAAAAGGTTTTTTTAGGGAGAAGAGATTGTAAATTATTTGATTCCATTTAAACTTAATAAACATTTATTGAGCTCTCTATGTATATCTAGGGCTTCCCAGGTGGCTCAGTGTTAAAGAATCTGCCTGTAATGCAGTAGACACTAGTTCAATCCCTGGGTCAAGAAGATTCCCTGGAGAAAGAAATGGAAGCCACTCCAGTATTCTTGCCTGGGAAATCCCATGGACAGGGGAGCCTCACAGGCTACAGTCTATGGGGTTTGCAAAGAGTTGGATGTAACTTAGAGGCTGAGCATGCACTCATGTGTGTATATAACATTATGATGGCCCTTACAGAGAACAGACAATATAAAGGCGGTTAGGTGTCCCTTCCATATTCAGATGAGCTTACTAAATGGAAAAAACACCATGGAACTAGAAAGGTACAAGTATTAATAACAAATTCACTGACACTTTAACATAAGCATAATGAAAGGCAGTTTTTGAGCAGAATCTGAAGGATGAGTAAGAGTTTGGGAAATGGAGAAAGAAGAAACAATCACACTCAGTAAAGTAAAAGCAAAAGAACAGAAATAGATATGTGAGTGTATAAGAAGAAGAAGGATGATAGAAGAAATGCTGACACCTTGGATGCAAGCAGGAAATGCCATGAGGAATTCAGTACATCAGGTGAGATTAGAGGCTCAACACTTTGTTGTGTGCACCTACTAATCCACCCAGCAAAATACCAACACTTTGGTTCAGATATTTGAATTGCAAAGTCTAGTCTTTCCACAGGAGATGCTGTTGATCAGACTTTACATCTCAGCAGCCCTGGGGATGTCTGGCACCTCTCCACTTCCTAGAAATGTTCAGAGCCGATGCATCCAAATTAGATATTACTTTGATCAAACTGCCATTGAGCTCAATAAAAGGTTCCTTCATGCTCTGTCATCCAACAAAACAGATAAGGATCAACCAAAAAATTGCTTGTGAAGAGAATATTAAAGAATGGAACTTGAAAACAATTTCCAAAAGCCTATTGCCTGAAGGCATTGAAGGATTCCTTGGAAATTTTCTGAGCAGGTGGTGTGTTGGTACACAAGTGATTGAATTCATGTGCATAGTGAAATCATACAGTTGAGACATGCAGCTGAAATGTAAACCTGAGATAGTCATTATGAATATCAATTGGTTTCTCAGAGTCGCCCCACCTTATATTTACATGGACTTCAGATCTGATCCTTTCTGGTAACCCTGGTTTAGTCTATGTCTCTAAAACTTGAAAAAAAAAGTGATGAACCCCATTATGTTTACAATTGGTGCCACTTCTATTAAAGAGTTGTGATTTTACCAGTCCTTTGTACATAAATAACTTGACTTATTCAAAACAAAACTCTTCATCTTCACTGCAACTCCTGCCTCTGCCGCATTCTTAGAGTATCAGTCAGGGCAGACGATGATGCAGTATCAGTCCCAGTACTTTATGTGCATATTGTCCTCACTCTGAGAAGTTAATGCTGCAACCACTGTTTGGAACATGACCTATCATTGTAGAAGACAAAAAAGAAAAATATTGAGAGTTTCTCTTGGCAATCAAATGCTTGGTCCTGAGTTGAAACCATTTTTCATCATGAAAGTCAAACTTAAGATCATATCACATATTTTATCAGTCTTAGTACCATTTTACATTGATAGAAATTCTCAAAATTTTAAAAAGACTGATATGAAATTATTTCTTTTCTGAATCATTTCCTCCCCAAATGGTATTTATGGAAACTAGTCTTTTCTTGTTCTTTTTATACCAGTTGTTTTACCCTAACAAGTAAATTGAGTATCATATGAACTCATATTTCCAGTTTGTGGCCCTTTGTATACAGGGATTATATTTCTTAAAACTGCTTGAAAGGAAATGATTCTTCTGAGTCAAATCTATTGAAATTTTTTCAAAACTTCAAAGCCAATATTTCAACCACTTTTAACCTGAGTTCTAAGTTACAGAACCATCTTCCTTATGATATATTAAAATAGCAGAATTTTCTAAAATACTAAATGTGTACACCTAAAACTTGCTTTTTATAGATTATATAAGATTTAATATAGATTCAAAATATTATCAGACCCAAAGGAGTATAGTTATAGAACAGATAGGAATGAAAAAAAACTGGTAAAACCAAAAATTTCTTAATTAAGTCAACTAGGGTGTAACTGATAAGCAGTAAAAGTTCAGTTCAAAAAAACTTTTTTCGGACTGGTCTTCTAACAAACATACTCAAAAGTTTATTTTTTGAAATATAAAAAAGTTTTGTACCAGAACTTCAGGATAGTGAAAAACATCAGGCATGACCCTTGCTTCTTAAAGTGAGATGAATAGCAGACATATTAATAAACAATATCAGAGGTGATTTCAAGTCTAAATACTTTGTTGTGTTCAAAAAGACACAGAAGTCTGATTCAAAATTTAAACTGGTTTAAGTGTATTGAAAAGAAACCAAAAAGGTGATAAAGATTTCAAATCATAAATCATAGTATTTAGTAATCTATCCTTTATTACCAACTGAAATATTCCCCTACATCCTCCTGTAGAGAATCAGGGTGGGTCCATTCACTGCTCTGACCAACTCAAGTCAGAGTTTAAAGAGTTGAAGTTGGAGTAACTGATCCCATAGGAGATGGTGCTGGCAGTCATAGTAGGAGTCTGAACTAATGTGCTCACAGACCATGAAGGCCAAGCCATAAAACCCAGAATTGGTCAAAAAGTCGAAAGGAAGACTTTGGCTCTCAGTGAAAAACATCAGGCATGACCCTTGCTTCTTAAAGTGAGATGAATAGCAGACATATTAATAAACAATATCAGAGGTGATTTCAAGTCTAAATACTTTGTTGTGTTCAAAAAGACACAGAAGTCTGATTCAAAATTTAAACTGGTTTAAGTGTATTGAAAAGAAACCAAAAAGGTGATAAAGATTTCAAATCATAAATCATAGTATTTAGTAATCTATCCTTTATTACCAACTGAAATATTCCCCTACATCCTCCTGTAGAGAATCAGGGTGGGTCCATTCACTGCTCTGACCAACTCAAGTCAGAGTTTAAAGAGTTGAAGTTGGAGTAACTGATCCCATAGGAGATGGTGCTGGCAGTCATAGTAGGAGTCTGAACTAATGTGCTCACAGACCATGAAGGCCAAGCCATAAAACCCAGAATTGGTCAAAAAGTCGAAAGGAAGACTTTGGCTCAGGGTCAAAGACAGTATATTAAGACACTAGTAAGTCATCAGTTGTAATGAGAAAGGAGAGAGGTTAGAAGCAATGTAATGGGAGTTCCGGACTGTCTTGAATGGAACTGAAATGCCATTGAATTTGTGCTTATTGCTAAAGAATATACTGAACTAGTTTAAAGTGAGAGATTTTGGTTGGACAAGCTTCCATAACATTTATTGATCTAGTAAGAATTCTTGTCTCAAGGGGAAAACATCTAAATATCTCTGGTATATCAAGTCAAATAATTGACTTAAAAAATACTAAAGTTGCTAATATTAATAACATAACATATCTAATAATATTATAATCAAAGGAAGAGCTAAGTAACTAAGATTCAGTATAAAGAGGCAGCAGACAGGTCCAGACACCATAATAGCTAGGATTCATGGATCTTTATTCTAGAGTCTAGAATACTACCATTACCTTGACACAGCTCCAAGGGTCAAGTTTCTTTTCCTAGATCACTGGCCAGTAGGTCAGAGCACGTAATCCAGAAAGGCGACCACTGTGGGCTAAATCACCCCAAGAGATGGCCACTATATTTTCTTATAGTTAGTGTTTAAATATAGATGTGAAAGTAACATTTTGTTATATAGGAGCTACATCCTAGCTCAAAGCCAAATGAAGTAGTTATTGTATAGCACAGCACCTCTCAGAGAGCTAAAGCTAAACAAGCAGATTGCCCTGTCCTTCTGCCCTTTTTTGGTGTTTGCTGTAATGATTCTCTAAATAATGCCAATCTTTGTGCAGTAGCATTATGAAGTCAGAAAATGGCACTGAGAGATACCTGGCTTTTCTGGATTCCAAGTACAAAGAACATTGTCTTCACACAGAGGCACTTAATATTTGTTGGATAATTCTAAACAATGAGGAAGTGTTTTTTCTGGTAACATCTAATTTCTAGAATAAAAGCAGTCTTTTGATTGGACATTATAGGCAGTGAATATAAGTGTCTCTAGACTACAATGGTTAGCACATAATCAAATAAAACTCGTGATTGTCTACAGAGGTCTGAGTATTTCTGGATAAGAAAGTATATGAGAAAGTGTATCAGGTAGAAGTCAGGATATCTTCTAGGATCCAAAGGAATCCCTGAGTCAGAGGTTAAGACACTGCTCTGTAGAGCAAGCAATCAGGGTAAAAATCAATTGCATGACAGTTTTATTCTTTATTATTGTATTTCAAATTGCCTAGAGCTTTATTCTAGAAGCATTCTTTTTGAAAATCCAATAAGATTATTAGTTCTATTCACATCCCTTACATGACTGTAGCACATATTTGACTTTGTTTCTGTACTTTATCAACAGCTGGCCCTTAGGCACAAAAAACTTTTGCAGCAAAACACAATAAATAGTGACCGGAATAAGCAAGGGCTATAAGGTATAACCAATATAGTTAATGAACATCGCATTTTTGCTTCTGAACAACCTCTTGCAATGCCACAGTTTAATTCTCAACATACCCCAGAAAGAGAACAACTCTCACTGTTCTCAGGGCATATTTATACGGATACAAAGAAGCTAAAGAAATTAAACCATTTTCTCTGCTATGAGAGAACAACAATGCCAAAAATCAAAGAAAACTGTGGTCAGAGCTCAAAGTCTGGGCAATTACCAAATACCCATAAAACTTGTTCTCACTCAAGGTCAAAATGTTTCCATTTGGGGAACCCTTTCTTGTTAAACTACTTTCAGAAAATGAAAATGAGTTAAGTTCCCCTAGGGAGAGACGCTTTTCTTTTGGAGCACATGGTGCCTACCCACAGGGAAGACGGTAATCAATTGGCTAAATTGCTTCTATTGTCCTCACTACTGCTCTTTTGAGTGCCCTCAAAGTTAACTCTCCCAAAAGGCATAGGTGACTAGATAATTGAGCAACAGCAGGGAATAGAGTACTTTCCCCATGAGGTATTTCTTAAAGGGATTTTGTGATCTGCTTCTTTATAATAAGGGAATTCGAAAAACTTAGAAATTGAAGTTCTATTAAAAGCATTGATAATTCATTTAATCCAGCATTTTCCAACGCACTGACCTTCAGATTGTTTTTTATAGAACGCATCCTGAGGAATATGTTGAATGCTTTGGAAAGTGCTCCTGTGAAGAACTGAGAGTGCCTTCTGGAGAGCATACAGCTGGTGCTCTGTCTTGAAGGCACTGAGAGTCTGAATTGTTGAGTTACCTTTTAGAACTAGATCTGGAGTGTAACTCTCTCGGTCCGACCCCAGCAGGCCTGCTATCATGACTCAGAGCCCAGCAAAATCTCAAATGGACTATGTGTAGCTATAGTGAAGTTAAACAGTTTCAACAGCATGTCTTCAAGGCTCAGAGATGTAAAATGTACAGGGAGAATGCAACCTCATTTGAGAAAAGAAACCCGATTTGCTTCTGGGGAAAGCAAAAAAGACCAACAATATATGTGGTCAATTTAAGTACTATACCCTACAACTGGAGCCCATCTAGCATATTGGCAAGCATCATTTAGAAAAAAGTAAGAGGAGGAAGGGGGAAAGGATGAAAAGAGAGAATGGGATGAGGACAAGATAGAAAGGAAGTTGAGGGGAAAAAAATCATTAAAGAAGCCCACCGAGAAAACTTTTACAGCTTGAACTTAGAAAGGTAAATGTTTTGGCAATTGAACATTTGGGACATGAAGAGAGAAAGAGAGGTTTCATTTCCTGACATTGAGAGAACTATAGGTCCTTTCACCCTGGGAGATCTCAGTCCTAAAATTCATCCACCCTACCAAGGCTTGGAGCACTACTGAGGCTGAAGGGGGTGCTTCTATCCTATAGAGATAATGAGCCAATAAGGTTAATTTACAGAAGCGGGTCAGACTCAGGGCTAGCTGGGAGCAGGCTCTCAGTGAGAGTCACGCATTTCCAATGAGCTCAGTATAGCTTTTATGGGTTGCAGAGTTATGTTCAATATGTGACTGAGTCACACCAAAATATTACACAATAGATGTACACTATAGATTATACAATAGATGCCCCCTCCTCCTTTTTTCTAAATGATACTTGCTAACATGCTAGATGGGCTCCAGCTGTGGGGTACAGTACATTACACAGGATTCTAAATAGAATCCTGCCCACTCACACAGCCCATATGCCATGTGGTTATCAGGAGTAAAAATAGGTATTTTTGGAGCATACAATTTAAGAAGTGATTTTAAGTATTGACTTAATTTGTACTCCTTTCATTCAGGGCCCTGGATCTTGACTCTAGGCAGTGGGGCTGATTCTGTGGGAGGTCCCCAGACACAAGGCCTTCAGTGCTGAGATCAATACCTGCTCACTATGATAGTACCTACAAAGCCATCTTTTTCCTAACCATCCCTTTTATGCCCATGTTTCCTCTCAATTCCTGATCCAATCCATCGGCCATTTCTATTGGCTTTATCTTTAAAATGCATTGTTTACTTGACTGCTTTCTGCTGTTACAACAGGCAGGTAGCTAGGTATGAGCAGAGAAATGGGGCAGGGGCCAGGTGGCAGGAAATCTTGAATCTTGTAAACAGCAGGGTCCATGGGCAGACACAGGAAATAGGAACCACTAGACTGACAGGAAACCACACATTTTAGATAAGGGTCAACAAGGAAGGTGGAGAAAGGCAAGAATCTCTTGCTCCAAATGTAATCTGTTGCTCATTATACTCTTATCACAATAAAATTAGCCTTGCAGATAAGTAGTACCCTTATGCACGGACGCCATGACACTTCTCTAAGTAAGTAAATAAAGTCTTTCAGTTGTATCCGACTCTTTGTGACCCTCCCCTCTCCCAGACTGTAGTCCATGGAATTCTCCAGACCAGAATACTGGAATGGGTAGCCTTTTCCTTCTCCAGAGATCTTCTCAACCCAGAGATCCAACCCAGATAGGTCTCTCTCATTGCAGGCGGATTCTTTACCTATGAGAACAAAAATCCCAAGTCCACTCAGGAAATCAGGGAAAACGACCTCCAAACTTCTCCTTTCCCAGTGAACATTGTGCCCCTTCCTCTTATGCCTCTCGTAACCAGTTTGCCAAAGAAACCCGGGGCAGCAGCTCCTCACTTCTCTGCCCATTCTCCCTCAGAGTGTACCTTTGCTTAAATAAGCTTTTACTTTACTTCTTAACCTTTCTGCTTTGTTTCCAAATTCTAAAAGAACCTCAAATTCACTGGGAAATCTATCATCCCCATTGCTATAGTTCTAGTCTGAGTCACCACCATCTGTCTCTTGGACATCTACAATGAGCTCCAGTGATTTTCTCTCTTTCCCTGTTTTCTCACTGCTCTTATCCCCAAGGTTCATTTGTTGATGGCCTCCATACACAGACTAGAGAAAGAAGCATTTCCTCCAGATTGGTAGGTGGCAGGTTTCATGAGCAAAAGAGTATTTACTTACAAGTCTTGTCCTGGGTGGTTGGCAAGATGAGTAGATCTCAGCACACCTACAAGAATCTGACAATCTCATCAAGTGAAAGTGAAGTCACTCAGTCATGTCCGACTCTTGTGACCTTACGGACTGGAGCCTACCAGGCTTGTCCATCCATGGAATTTCCAGGCAAGAGTACTAGGTGGGTTGCCATTTCCTTCTCTAGGGGATCTTCTTGACCCAGGGATCAAACCCAGGTCTCCCACATTGCAGGCAGACGCTTTACCATCTGAGCCACCTGACAAGTTTATAGCAAGGACTTAACTGGATTTAATCACTATACCATCCAGGTGATATTACCACCACATTACTCTCTTAAGGCTGCATCCTCAAAAGCGGTTCCAGCTGTGGAAATGGTGGGCTGAGTGTACTTCCAAGAGAAGAGAGGGAATAAGGATCCTAATTGCCCAGGTCTCCCATAACCTTCCAAAGTCATTCTCCAAACAAACCAAACAGTTTTATGTCAACCCCTATCTCTTCCCTTTCCTCCCATGACTTCCTATTGCAATTAGAGTAAAATAAAAAGCATTTTCAAAGCCTAGGGTATCCCAGCTTCTGCCCATTTCACTTAGTTAAACCCCTGCAGTGTCCCCACTTCACGTTAATGTTAGTTGCTCAGTTGTGTCTGACTCTTTGCAACCCCATGGAATGTAGCCCACCAGGTTTCTCTCTCCTTGGAATTTTCTAGGCAAGAATACTGGAATGAGTAGCCGTTCCCTTCTCCAGGGGGTCTTCCTGATCCAGGGATTGAACCTAGGTTTCCCGCTTTGCAGACATATTCTTTAATGTCTGAGCCACCAGGGAAGCCATTACTTGCTATCTTCTAGCCTCACTGGTCTTCACTTTGTCCCTGGAGTTAAGTTTATTCTCCTCCAAGGCATTTGCTCTTGTTCATCTCTCTGCTTGGATTATTTTTGTCTGCAGGGATCCTTATGACTGCCTTCTATTCATCTTTCAGGTTCAAGTTTAAAACTCATTTCCTCAGGTAGGGCTTCTCTGATCATCACTACACCTATTCCTGCCATTGCTCTTACCTTAAACATTTTTATGTTCGTTGTGAGACTATTCAATTGACATGTAAGCTCCATGATTGCAGAAACCTGGTCAACTTATTTACTGATGTATTTTCAGGGCATAAACACTGGTTGATACAAAGCAGGCACTGTTAAAAAAAAATGTTTCTTAAACAGATGAATGAAAAATGATGCTTGGACTGTAGCTCAACTCAGTCATCGTTAGTTTAGGACTCCTGTGGTTGCAAGATTTGAGTTTCTAGTAGAGTTGATGCTGCAGTCTCTCTTCTTATTTTTCCTCCTATGTGACTGACAGGATGCCTACCTGATTGAAGCTTAGCTAGCACATGTTATTTTCTCTGCAAAGCATATCAACCTTTTTGCACTTAAGAACACCAGATAGCACTTTGGCACTATGCTTTGGGACCATTTTGAACAGAGAAATTACCCCCAAAATGCCCCCAAATGTGGCACTAAATATACTGCACAACACACACACATTTGCAATATGAAATAAGGCAGCAGCGTAGTTCCTTGTTCACTAATCTCAGTTGGGAACGAGTTTATCCAAAGATTTGAATTTTTTGCTAATCTGCCATTAGCTACAAAATCACTGGGACTTGATTGAGAAATTACAAATAACTTTTAGCACATAGGCAAATTTGAAAACAGAAAATCCACGGGTATTGGATATCAACTGTATCAGACACTCCCTTACTAAAACTGCCATCAGCACTCTCTTGCAGGCTTTTTCTCCACTCCTCATTGCCTCACCCTCTTACCATCTTGCTGGTTTATTTCAGCTCCCTTCAGTTTCCCATCTTATTTTCTCATCCAGTTCTCCTAGACTGCACCTCTGGTATAAATTCTTGTCATTTTGCTATGAGAAGTGGTATATCCAAGGCAGTCCTTCAAGAGGTGTATCTAACAAATGATTACACAAAATCAGCCATAACTCTAAGATTACAGCCTTTCCTGTTACATATTGTCTTAGTTTTCTAAGGTTGCCATAGCACAATAACACACATGGGGTGGCTTAGAACAACATAAATTTTTTATCTCACAATTCTGGAGGCTGAAAGTCCATAATCAAGGTGATGGCAGGGCTGTGTTCCCTCTGAAACCTCCTGGAGAAGATCTGTCCTTGCATCTTCCTAGCTTCTGGTGGTTTTCCAGCCAGCCTTGTGACTCTCTGGTTTGCAGCTTCAGCTTTTAACCTCTTCCTCCATCATCAACTGGCATTCTCCCCACATGTGTCCCTGCGTATCTGACAACTTTTCTTCATCTGGGTGAAGGAAGGCCAATGAGACTGGTAGATCTTGCAACCTGGGGAATATTCTATCAAACTTCTGAGATGTGTGAGTATAGGCAGTCAGAAGGCATTATACATTTCCATGCACTAAAGTGTTATGTACTTGGGAACAGTTTACAATGACAGCTAACTTTCTGCTCTGTTGCCCTATTTAAGGATTATTTAACCACTTAATGGTGCCCTCATTTGGAGGTGGCTTCCTCAGTGGCTCAGCTGTAAAGAATCTGCCTGCAATGCAGGAGACTCGGGTTCTATCCCTAGGTCAGGAAGATCCCCTGAAGGAGGAAATGGCAACCCACTCCAGTATTCTTGTCTGGAAAAACCCACAGACATAGGGTTGTGATGGGCTACAGTTCATAGTGTTGCAAAGCATGTTAATCAGCTATACTCCAATACAAAAGAAAAAGTTTAATAGGTAAAAAAGAAAGAAAGAAAAGAGTAGGAAATATTTGTTAAATTCTTTCTCAAACACAATAATTACTCCTCCCCCCGCCCCTTCACTAAGAACTCACTTCTCTCCAAAGGGTCAAGCCTCGGCAGCTAAATTTGCAGTATCTGACACTCCTTGAGCATATTTGGACAAGGTTTACACTAAGCTAGATCACTAACATTACCTCAGCCAGAAGTTTATTGAAAGAGAGATGCTGGTTCCTGCTAGTTAGTTGAATTGACAACAGTTAAACCTGGCAACTGTAAGATAATGATCTGCCATTATATGCCCAGAGAAGCAGAAAGAGAAAAGTCAAATGGACTTGAAAGGGGAAGCCAAAATGAGAAACAATGAATTCCATAAAAAGAAAGATCAAGACAGTTTCTACCTCAGAGCCTGACAATTTTATTTCAATTCTATTGGAGGATTGTATCCTCAAGGATACTTTTTGCCACAGTGCTCCATGGGACACACCTGTGTCAACAGCTGTGACAAGCATTTCCTCCTCCTTTACACTAGTTTGATTTACTGCTGTTTTTGCAAATAAGTAATCTTCATTAAAATAAAACTCAGTTAGACCTCTCTATCATTTGTCAGTCTCCTGGATAAGACAGTTGAGCTACTAACATGATTCTAAAAGGAGAGAATTTCTTTAATCTCCCATAAAACTTATTTGCCCAGCAATGGTGATATGTAAATGATTCAACTGCAATATTTTAATCATATGAGACAATGATTTTTGACCCACATGATCAAAATGACATGGGTACTTTGTCTCCTATCCACTTTTAATGAAATATGCACTTCTTATAACATAGCATTAAGAAATTTATGGTCAACCCTTCAGTTGTGGCTCAGTGGGTAAAGAATTCACCTGCAGTGTGGGAGACCTGGTTTTGAAACAGTCCCTGGGTTGGGAAGATCCCTTGGAGAAGGGAAAGGCTACCCACTCCAGGTTCTGGCCTGGAGAATTCCATGGAGTTACAAAGAGTCGGAAACGGCTGAGTGACTTGCACTTCAGTTTATTACACTGCAGGTAAAACTGATTTCTATGTACCTACAACATATGTCTATATTGCTTTTTTATTTTTCCTACAGGCTACCAACTTGTTTCTACCTTTGCTAGAGGCTCAGTTCAGTACAGTTCAGTCACTCAGTCATGTCCAACTCTTTGTGACCCCATGGACTGCAGCACACCGGGCCTCCTTGTCCATCACCAACTCCCGGAATTCACTCAAACTCACATCCATTGAGTCAGTGATGCTACCCAGCCATCTCATCCTCTACTGTCCCCTTCTCCTCCTGCCTTCAGTCTTTCCAACATCAAGGTCTTTTCCAATGAGTCACTCTTCGCACGAGGTGGCCAAAATATTGGAGTTTCAGCTTTAACATCAGTCCTTCCAATGAACACTCAGGACTGATCTACTTTAGGATAGACTGGTTGGGTCTCCTTGCAGTCCAAGGGACTTCTCCAACATCACATTTCAAAAGCATCAATTCTTCGATGCTCAGCTTTCTTTATAGTCCAACTCTCACATCCATACATGACCACTGGAAAAACCATAGCCTTGACTACACAGACCTTTGTTGGCAAAGTAATATTTCTGCTTTTTAATATGCTGTCTAGGTTAGTCATAACTTTCCTTCCAAGGAGTAAGCATCTTTTAATTTCATTGCTGCAATTACCATCTGCAGTGATTTTGGAGCCCATAAAAATAAAGTCTCCACTGTTTCCACTATTTCTCCACCTACTTGCCATGAAGTGATGAGACCAGATGCCATGATCTCAGTTTCCTGAATATTGATCTTTAAGCCAGCTTTTCACTCTTCTTTTTCACGTTAAGGCTAGAATACCTTAAAAACCTTAACTTTAACGTTAAGTCCCATTTAACATTGTTTAAGTTCCATTAAACAATGGTTTAACAGTTTCACCCAAGTTTTCATTTCACATTGACATAAAACTTCATGAGTTTCAGCTGACATCATGTTTTCTAAAAACCAAACCTTATCTTCTATTTATCATTACCTTCATTTTTAATAATGTTTTTAAGGTTTCCTAATATTTTATGTCAGATATGATATACTTACCCTGGAACATTTTTATCTTTACAGCCCTCAGGAGCTCACATCTAAAACGCTGTGATCGTGTTCTACAACAGAGGTAGTCATTCTTTCATTTATAGTCCAAATTTTGTGGAACATTCTCCAAAAGTGATGTTTTTGTGAGGCACTGATCTTGCCTTCAAGAATCTAATAGTAGGAAAGCTAAAATACATACACATATTAATCTAATTTAGTTAGAAAACTATATGTATCTTAAGAGAGAGCATTCAGAGACCAAGATAGCCTTACTTCTGGATGAATAGATTAGGAAATATTTTGTGAAAAAATAAAATTGGAAATATGAGAAATTGAGAAAAGATAACATTGAAAACACAAGAAAGGTAAAAACTGAAAAATGTTGCACAAAATATTCATTTTCTTGGCATTTTTAAAATTAAAAGGGCATATTTTCTTTTAAATCCAGCTAAAATATATGTCCCATTTGTTTTTACTGATGGCTTGTTCTGTTAGCAGTCCTGCATTTATCAGCAAACCCCATGTTATTTTCATCTTTGCTTTTGACCTTCCGTAAGTAATCATAGGGCTTCCAAGGTGGTTCAGTGGTAAAGATCTGCTTGCCAAGCAGGAGACAAGGGTTCAATTCCTGGGTCAGGAAGATTCTCCGGTGAAGGAAATTGCAACCCACTCCAGTATTCCTGCCTGAGAAATTCCATGGACAAAGGAGCCTGGCAGGCTATAGTCCATGAGGTCTCAAAGAGTCAGACATGACTGAGTGACTAAACAACAGCAAGGTAATCATAGGTCTTCCCATAGTCAAAAGGCCAGCCAGCCCTTCACAGTTAACATGTATGTTGCATACATGCATGCATGCCTAGTCTTGTTCATCTCTGCACTATCCATGGACTGTAGTCTGCCAAGCTACTCTGTTCATGGGATTTTCCAGGCAAGGATATTTGCATGGGTTGCCATTTCCTCCTCCAGGGGATCTTCCTAATGCAGGGATTGAACTGAGTCTCCTGCAGTTTCTGCTTTGGCAGGCAGATTCTTTACCACTGAGCTACCATTTCATCCCTTTTCCACAGTTTGCAGAACTTGTTGTTAAGCCTTCCAATTCCCTGAACATTTTTCAGAGCAAATAACTGCCCATCCTTCATGTCTGTCATGTCTTTCAATGTCTTTCCTACTCATGAATAAGTCCCAGTGAGTAGAATCCCACTATGAATCAGTATTCAGCAAAAGATCTCAATGTAGAAAAGTATGTTTTCCATTGAAAGACATTTTTTATACCCAGAGTACTGGGGAGAAAATCATTTAAGCTCAAAAAAGAATTTGACTAACCTGTCATTTCATGTGTATGTTGTTTCCAAGTAATAAAAAAAGTCCCACTTGATATTTTATAAGTCTGACTTGAGTACTAGCAAGAAATCTAAGAAAGAGGATGACTGTATTCCCAAGTTTAAGTTATGTGAAATTAAATGTCTTGCCTCCTGAAATCTGTAGCACTTCAGGGACCAAAAGGATGGGTAGTTCTTTCCAAGCAGAAGCAAATTCTTATTGGTTTATGCGTACACTTATTCTTTAGACCAGGTAGGAGGAAGTTATTTAGTTCTCCATTCAATGAAGAAACACAGGGAAGCTGGTATTTAATTCACATTTTTCTTCTCTTCTGTCATCCTGTTTAGAAGGGAAACAGCAGGCATGATTATGGATGCACTTTTTTGTTAGCTGGAGAGTCAGCCCTCATCAACACTCAAACTGCATCCTTTCCATCGAGACAGTTATTTAAAAGAGACTCCCTCACCAATGTGAACTTCCAATGAAAACACTGATGGAAATACACAGACTAGCTGCGCATATGTGAAAAGAGAAGAATGGATGTGATTACCTAAAGGTAACAAGTTTTTCCCTTTCTGGCAAGAGTAGAGGCTAGGTCAACTGACCTTAGCAGACCAGTCCACAAACCCTGAACTGCCCTGGAAAATAAATACTTGCTGAAATTTCAGTAAGACTAGGGCTATAATCCTGACCTGCGATGGAGGATTCTGTCATTGTTAACCACACAAAGACATCTAGCTAAGAGGGTAACAGGGAACTGACGTCCAGTTCACAGGCCACGACATGCTTCCAGAAGAAGTAACTTATTTTTCTAATTCACAAAGAAGTATTCTCCTCTCAGAAACCATGGATCTGAAGGACTTGGCTTTCTCCGATGGAGTGCTTCTCCTAATTCCCACAGAGGCATGGTATGGGCAAGAATTGTCCTAGAGACAGATACCAAAGTAAAGCTTTCAGTCTTTTATTAAGGGATGCATGCATGCAGGCTAAGTCGCTTCAGTCATGTCCAACTCTTTGTGACACTATGAGCCTGCCAGGCTCCCCAACCCTTGCGATTCTCCAGGCAAGACTAGTGGAGTGGGTTGTCATGCCCTCCTCCCGGGGATTTCCCCGACCTAGGGATCCAAACTGCATCTCCTGTGACTCCAACATCACAGCTGAATTCTTTACCACTGAGCCACCAGGAAAGCCATATTAAGGGATAAATAATACTAAATACAAAGTAGAAATAGTATAATGTCTAAAGCATT
Organism: Madoqua kirkii; assembly: GCA_006408675.1. Classification (NCBI taxonomy): domain Eukaryota; kingdom Metazoa; phylum Chordata; class Mammalia; order Artiodactyla; family Bovidae; genus Madoqua; species Madoqua kirkii. The sequence continues at coordinate 47,743 of SJYC01113582.1, forward strand.
TACCATGCACCTGGCATTCTGTTAGTTGCTTTCTTGTAATCTATTAAACTCTTCCATAAACTCTATAGGTAGATGCCATTACAAAATACCTTCTTAAACATCTTCCATATATCGACATCCTCCACCCCCTCAGGAAAACCTACTGAACAATGTTTATCACACACTGAATATTTGTAACCACCAGGCCATTCTTTAAAGAGTACTGAAAAGTATTCTTCATCTAGAGTTTGGGTTTTTGGCTACCAAGAATCAGTTGAGTTGGAGCCTGAAACTTTTAAGGTCAGTTGTCATTATTTTGAAATTATGCTATTTTAATAATTTGTAAATTAAAAAAGCCTTAAGAAAAATAATTGTTTTCTATAAAGTTAAGTGGATTCTTTGGGGAGTTGAATAAAGATGGCTCAATAAAAAGAAATTCTCTTGAATTATTTGCTTGTAGAATCACTTTAGCATCAAAAATAAAAATGAAGAAAGATTTCAGACAGACTGCTTCACAAGTGTCTAAGTTCTTGCTCCTTTGAAAGAAACTAAAGCTGAAAATCATAGATGAAACATAGTGGAAATGGTTTATGTAAGACCTTACAGAAGCCCAATCAACAGACCTGTACTAATTCAGCTACTGGAAAATGAGTATATGTTTAAGTTATACTCAAAAACTTCAGTGTGCATACATCACTTTTTGTGATTGCTCACTTTACCTTTTTAAGAGAGTTTCTACCGTATTATTAACATTAGGCATGATGAAAATGTCAGCTTGTTATGCGAGTTGTGAAAAAATCATAGTCAAGATATTAGTTATTGCCTGTTGCTTATCCTTCTGCCCCAAACAGAGCACAAGCAAATGTATTTAAACTTACAAACTTTATATAGCCCTTTGTATAAGTTTATAGGGTTACATAGAGTATATACTGTTTGCTGCTGCTGCTGCAAAGTTGCTTCAGTCATGTCCAACTCTGTGCGATACCATAGACGCCAGCCCACCAGGCACCGCCGTCCCTGGGATTCTCCAGGCAAGAACACTGGAGAAGGTTGCCATTTCCTTCTCCAATGCATGAAAGTGAAAAGTGAAAGTGAAGTCGCTCAGTTGTGTCTGACTCTTAGCGACCCCATGGACTGTAGCCTACCAGGCTCCTCCATCCATGGGATTTTCCAGGCAAGAGTACTGGAGTGGGGTGCCATAGTATCAAACCTAGTGTCTGAAATATAATTGGTGATCAATATATATTTGTGGATGGAAATCAGGAAGGGAGATATGCTGAGAGAATTTTAATTAATCTTTTATAAGATAAGAAAATTAAAATGTCGCCAAAAGATTGTGAACTATAAGAACAAATAACATGCTGGTCACAAAACATAGTGGTAGATAGCCAGCCTGATCTTAACTAAGTTTGATCTTTCTGGATCAGTTGATATTTATCTTTTTAAAATCTATTTTTATCATTGTTTGTTCAATACATTTAAAATTTAAAAATATACATGCTGAAAAACCACCTAAGATATTCAGATAATAATTTTTATATACCAAGTATTTTAAAATTTCATTGTCATTACAGGAATCACATTATTTCAGACTCTGCTATTTAAAATGTGTAAATTATTCAGGCATAGACTAGTG
>SJYC01113583.1:0-19507 GCA_006408675.1 Madoqua kirkii
AGATTTTAAAAAGTCAACTTTCAAAGCCAAAGAATAATATGAAAAAGAATTACAGGGAAAATATTTATCTGATTTAAAAGAATTACTTAAAGCTCATTAGAAGCATCTATCTGCATAAAAGTAATCAATAGTATCAATGAAATTCATTGTCTTCTGTTCTTTAAAGCTGGTTCCTTAGCAGATTTCCATGCAATTCTTTCTTAATCTAGATTAGGTTACCTAAAAGTAATAAAATTCATTTCAAAAGTATAATTTTAAGTTTTAATCAATTAAAAATGTCCTTCTATCTATTTCAGACAGTTCTCAATCTTTTCTCTTTTTAATTTTTATTCACTCAGTTCAGTTCAGTCGCTCAGTCATGTCCGACTCTTTGGGGTATAATTAATTTACAATACTGTGTTAATTTCAGGTGTATAGAAAGGAAATCAACTATATATATACATATATCCACTCTTTCTTAGATTATTTTCCCATATAGGCCATTACAAAGTATTAAGTAGAGTTCTGTGTGTTATATAGTAGGTCCTTATTAGTTACCTTTATATACAATAGTGTAAATGTGTCAATCCCAACCTTTTTTCTACAATACACAAGAAGGATAATTATTTATCTCATCATTCATATACTTAATGAGCGTTTATTAAAAGCCTACTGTTTTCCAAATATGTACTTATATATTCAATGAGCATTTCTTAAAAGCCCACTATTTTTCCAAATCCTTTGCTAGGCACTGTGAATATAGCAAAGAATAAACAGATATGACCCATCTTATATTCCACTGGAGACACAGGAAAAATAAATAGCAAGATAAAGAAGTGACAAGTGCCCTACGATGAAAATAAATGTGTGATGTGATATAGAGTTATTTCAAACTGAATAATCAGAAAACATTTTTCTCAGGAAGAGATACTTAAACCAAGACTGTAGTCACAAGGAGCCAGCCATTCAAAAATCTGGTGAAAGCATTCCAGGAAAAGGATCATAGAATAAAGGCAGAGAGATAAGCAGGGAGAGGATCATGGAGAGCTATGTAAGCTAAGAATTTGAGTTTTATTATAAATGTGTTGTTGTTGTTCAGTTGCTAAGTTGTATCTGACTCTTTACGATCTCATGGACTGCAGCACACCAGGCTTTCCTGTCCTTCACATCTCTGGGAGTTTACTCAAATTCATGCCCATTAATCTTCTCCTCTGCCACCCTCTTCTCCTTTTGACTCCAATTAATTGTAAATCAATTTTTTGTAACTGGAGATTTTAAGTAGATGAGAGAATATGATTCCAAATGTCCTACACATACTCTGTAGACTAGTTTAGCAAAGGCACAGTTTAGGCAGGAAGTGAACAAATAGAAACAGTGAGATCAGTTAACAGGCTACTTCATTTGTCAACATGACACTAAATGGTAGCACTGGAGAAATAAAAGAGCAGACAATTTGGGGACATTTTAAAGGAAGAGCCTATAGAACTTAGAGATATTTGTCAGAAATGAGGGAAAGAGAGGAACAAAGATTGACTCCTCTGGTTTGGGGCTGAGATACTAAATATTAATGGCATTCACTTAGATAGGAAAGACTGAGAAACAATTAAGTTGGGATAGAGGACCAAGACGACTGCTTTGAATGCTTAATAACTGAGATATTTATTAATTATCTAAATAGATAACTCATAGAAAATTGAAGCTTAGAGAAGAGATTGAGGTAAATATAAGCCTTAGGATTCATCAGTAAAGAGACTGAATTTAAAGCCATAAAGTTGGAGGAAATTGCCTAACAACAGAACATATAGGAAAAAAGTAACATGGTACCCACAAACAAGATGTATGGCATATCATTGTTTAAAAGTTGTGCAAAGACACTGAAGAGAAGCAGAAGTCATTAGTAAAAGAGAAGGAGAGTCACAGGGGAAAATAAAAACCAACAAAATTTATTACCATAGAATCCAGAAGAAAAAATTCCAAGGAGGAGGGTGTCATCTACTTTGTCAAATGCTGTTGACATCTAGTAAAGTGAAGAGAGAAAAGCGGACACTGACTTTAGGAAGATGGTGAATTGTTATCAAATACCAAGTATGATGAACAATTTTAGTAGACTGATAGTTGTGGAAGTCAAGTTAACAAGAGTTGAAGGAATGATGAAAGTGGAGGAATACAGAGCATACAAATGGGTACTTCGAGAAATTTTGCTATTAAAAATGAAAACAAAATGAGGATATAGTTGAAGTGAGACATGACATCAAAATAAATAGAATATAAAAGATCTATTTCTCAATTTAATTCTGACTACTATCAACTGGTGTGACCTTGGGAAAACTGCTGCATAATTTTTATAAATCTCTATAAAATGAGTTCTCTTATCTGTATGTCACAGAGTTTCTATAAATTCAATTTTGATTATATATATATAAAGTTCTTTGTATAATTCCAGGATTGTGTCAAGCACTCTTTTATGGTAATGTTGTTTTTATTATTTTCCTCTTTTCCTTCTGTGAAACTGCTGTTAAAGTATATTTTCCTCCCTGTCTTTAGCATCTCTTACAAAAGCCATCAAACTTAAAAATTTCATTAACGTATCTATCAGTGCTGGTGAAAGAGAGCATGTCTCTTATTATTAAGACAAAGAAGACTTAAGTAGCAGTATATATTTGCTTCTAAAATGATAAGAGGTCAACTTAACATTCAGTTAGAATTACTACATAATCTCAAATTTTAGTTGTATCTCTACCTTGTCAATAGATTTTATTTGTGTAATTATTTAAGCATATATACATATATGACACATATATATGTGTGTCAAAATATATTTGTCCTTAATTGAATTAATTATAATTTATGGCTGGTTTTAAGAATTTCCAAGATAATAATTAGAGAAGCTAAGAGATATCTTTCAAACATCAGCCATAAGTCTAGTTAGCCCTAGAATGAATTTTGATATTCTCTTAAGTTAAAGTCCTTCACAAAGTCCTCACAAAATTAAAGTCAAGCAAATATGTATAATAAAAAATTTAACTACTAATTTCTTTGTTTCAGGGTGGAGATGAAGACTTTTTGTGTTTCTTTGGAATTGCAACTAAAACCTCAAAAGAAAGTCACCAAAAACCTGCCTCTAGGACTTACCGAACCATCATCCCTACGCAACCCTCTGTCTACCTATTCAGGTAAAAGTCTGAGTTTAAGGAATTTCTCCAAGTAGCAGTTATCCACTAAGAGAAAGAATGCAACTGGAAGAGGGTGTTTCCACAGACAACTGAAGAGATGCTTAAGAGAAACCAGTCCGAGACTGCAGTTGCTGGCGTTTTGTAAAAAACCACATGGTATCTTTTTTAACATCAACCAATTATCTAATTATCTGACACCAACTGGGTGCTCAGCAACTCAAATCTTATACCAACTACCCAGTTGACACAGACCCCACCCCACAAAACTTCCCTCATTTCAGATGCCAGCTGAAAATGGGGTATCCAGGCTTACCTACACTTTTGCCCAGATAACTACAAATTCAAGGGTTATTATAACTTCATCTTCAGGTTTGATAATTCAGTAGAATGAGTCACAGAATTCAGAAAAGTACTTTACTTACAAAATCCAGTTCATTATAAAAGATAACTCCGAAACAGCCACATAGTAGAGATGCACAGGGCAGAGTACAGGGTTAGGGGGTGCAGAGCTCGTGCCCTCTCTGGGCATACCAGCCTGCAGCACAGTGACGGGCTCACCAACCTGGAAAGCTCCCTGACTCCTGTTGTAACTAATAAATGGAGTTTTCATTAAGTGGGCATCTAAGTCATTGGCAATTAATTACTCAACTCATTTTCTAACCCCTTTCTCATCCCCAAAACTGGGACGGAGGGAGGCTGAAAACTCTAACACTAATTATACAGCTGGTTTTGGGGGGTAACAAGACCCTATTCTGAATCTATCTAGAAACCCACTGAGAGTAACTTTATTAGCAGGCCTGTGTGTGTGGTAAGTTGCTCAGTCATATCTGACCCTTTGCAACCCTATGGACTGTAGTCTGCCAGGTTCCTCTGTCCACGGGATCTCCGGGCAAGAATACTGGAGTGAGTCGCCATGCCCACCTCCAGGGGATCTTTCTGACTCAGGGACTGAACTCACCTCTCCTTTGGCTCTTGTATTGCAGGGGATTCTTTACCACTGAGCCACCAGAAAAGCCCCCCTTTTAAAGCATATGCAACATTAAATTGCAAAAAGCTCTGTGCTGGGAACTGGGGACAAAACCAGATATTTATTTTGTATTGTATTGCACTTCAAGAAAGGCAACCCAGCAGGTTATCCCCCTTGGATCTTTACAGTGACCTGATAACTATCCTCAGGCTGCTTCCACAAAGAGGCAGCTTCTAGCAAAGCAGAGAGGATGCACTGAGCTTTAGTTCTTTCAATATTTGCTGGAAACTTTCTTTAAAAAAAAAAGAAAGGCAAGAATTTACTTAAATCATTTGAGCATATAAAGCAGAGTTTATTATTTTTTTAATTGATTATTTATTCATTAAATATGGATTTTTTTTTCAACCACTGAGCCAAATACTGTTCTAGTTGTGCTGAACACAACTGTAAGCAGAACAAAGCCCCTGCTTTGTTCATAGACCACACATTGTAATGGAGTAGGAATAAGCAGATGTATGTAACAGTGTATGTCATAGTTTCAAAAGAAAATGCTATGAAAAAGCAGGATAAGAGTATAGGGGCTTGGGTAGGGAGGTGAGGTTATTCTAGAGAAGTTCTCATTGTAAAGTTGACATTTGAGCAGAGATGTGAGGGAAGTGAGGAAGCAAGATACATGAAAATCCAGCGAACTTATTTTGCTATTCCTTAAAATATAAATGAATATGGGGACTTTAAAATAACTAAAGAAGAAATTCAGGTTTAAATAATGATATTCTAAAGTAGACAAGGAAAGTATGGGTAGTCTAATTATCTAATAAGCATATCTTATTTACAATTTACCAGCAACCTTTCGTTGTGTAGCAATCTTAACAAAAATAAAGGAAATATATCCAATTTTTCTATCTTTCACACACACTAATGCTTTAAAAGAACATACTTTTTAAGTCATGCAAACTGTATATTGCCTTCTAATCAATAGGTGGAAATCAATGATGTAATGATACCTAATGAGATTTGAGGGTTGCAATGCTTCCTCTTGTTCTTTAAATGTGAAAGTTTGAATTATGTGGATCAATAGACAATGATCTAAACTGCCCTTTCTTGCAGACAAAAGGGTATGTCCAACTAATAAACTAGGTTATGCAGGCACTTGGTGCAATCACTTTCTCCTTTAAAACCAGTGAATAGTTTGCTAATCTTTCTGTTATGACATTTCCTTTATCTGAATTATAGTCAATTCTGGATTTGACTTTTGACCACTAGCACACTGTCTGCTACTTTACAACAGGAACTGTACTTTAATTATTATTTTACTCCTTACCCAGCAAGGATTTGTGCATAGTAGGTAGAAATAACTGTTTGTTTCCTATAATTTTAAATTCTAGTTTTAATAGATAATATACGTTAATTGTTCAACAATCAAAATAGTATAAAAAATTATTCATTGGGAGCTTTTATTCACATCTCTATCCACCCTTGACCATTCCCCCACTATACCCAAATATAACAACTCCCTTTAATTTTTCAATGTTTACATGAATGTACACAAATATAAATAATAACTTTAAACTCTTATTTTCTCCAACTCTTACACAAAGATAAAAATAGCTCTATACTGCTTTGCTTTTGACATTTTTCTAATTTAATAATGTGTCTTTCTGCAACCAAATGTCTTTATGCTTTTTATTGCATAGTACTTTGTTGTGAAGCTACATTTCTACCATCCTAAACTGTATTGTAATGAATAACCTTTGCTTTGCAGTAGGCAGAATTCTAAGACGACCACTCAGTAATCCAAACCCTTACATAATCCCCCAGCCCTTGAGTGCAGAAGACACCTGTGTATCTATATGATGGACTATCACTCTCTTGATTAGCATGTTCTGTGGCACAGCTGACTGGAGAAAGATATTATCCCAGATAGGCCTGCTTCCTTGGTAGCTCAGTGATTAAAAATCTGCCTGCCAATGCAGGAGACCCAGGTTCAATCTCTGGGTCCAGAAGATTCCCTGGAGAAGAAAATGCAACCCACTTTGGCATTCTTGCCTGGGAAATCCCATGAATAGGGGAACCTAGTGGGCTACAGTCCATAGGGTCACACAAGAGTTAGATACAACTTAGCAACTGAACAACAACAACAGGCCTAATCTAGGTAAGCTTTGAAGGAAGAAGTTCAAAACAAAGTGAAAAATATTCCACAGCTAGTTTTGAAAAAGTGGGAGGACACATGTCAAAGGCCATAAGCAACTTCTTAAAATGATAACAAACTACCACCCCCAGCCAGCAAGAAAATGGAGACCTCAGTGATACAGCAGCAAGAAATTGAATCTTGCCAAGGACCCAAAGGAAATTTGAAGAGGGTTCTGGGCCCCAAATGATAAGATAGCCCAGCCAGCATCTTAACTCTGTAACACCCTGAGCAGAGAAGTTAGTTATATCACAGCTTGACTTCTGACCTCCAGAAACTGTGAAATGGTACATTTTGTTGTTTTAAATCTTTCAATTCTTTGATAATTTGTTCTGTGACTCTGCTTTTTAGAGTTCCTCAGGCTGATCTTGCTTGGTTAATTTTTTTTTAATATATAAACTTTTTAAAGTTTTTATAGTTCTAGAAAACTAAAACTAAGGTATTTTAAAATTGACTTAGAGACAACTGATATTTTATTTAAGCATGTTTTAAGCATCTCTATTTTAAGAGCATATTAATTAATTCCATCTTTATGTCTACTTTTTTGATTAAAAAAAAGTATCCATTCAGGAAATATCCAGAGGAAAGTATCTATGAAGATAACTTGCCCTCTCCTCTGTTTAGCATAGATTTCTTTCTGGGCTTGTGCTTAGTCATGTCCAACTCTTTGCAACACTTTGGACAGTAAGCTGGCAGGCTCCTCTGTCCATGGGATTTTTCAGGCAAGAATATTGGAGGTTTGCCATTTCCTCCTCTATGTGGATCGTCCCAACCCCAGGCTCAAACCCACGTCTCTCATGTCTCCTACATTGCAGGTGTATTCTTTACCTGCTGAGCCATTGAGGAAGCGCAGGTTTCTCTCTAGCAAACAATTAAATTTGGGACTCATGGTTATTTCTCAGGGCTGCGTATAACAAAGCTCCACATACTAGGTGGCTGAAGCAATCGATATTCATTGTTTCATGATTCTGGAAGCTAAAAGTCCAAAGTCAGTATGTCAGCAAGTTGGTTTCTTCTCAGGGCTGTGAGGATACATCTGTTCCATGCTTCTCTCCTAGCTTCCAGTGGCTTCAGGCTTTGGTTTATAGATGATATTTTGCCTGTGTCTTTATATCATCTTTCCTGTATGTCTGTCTGTCTCTGAGTCCAAATTTCCCATTGTGAGGACATAGCCATATAGAATAGAACACACTTTAGACCTCATTTTAACTTGATCATCTGTTTTTCACTATGATCACATCCACGGGTATCAAGGGTACAACATAATTCTGAAGGTACACAAAAGGCCTCTTCAGTGGTTTTTAAATAGATATCTGGTTCCCTCTCCAGTAAAAATATGGAGAGTATTTTTTTAATAATTTTTTTAAATTCTACTACCTTATAACTAAGTGACAAGTGATTTTTTTATGGAAAGATGTTAAAAATAATTTTTAAAAAACTTTTTTTTAAGCCTGAGACTCTTCACAATTCATTAATGATAAGTTCAGCTTGAGACCATAGGGGAGCATGTTTGCTTACAGAAATTTCTGACTCATCATATTCTTGGGAAGAAACATCATACAAACTAAACTCCAGACTTTTCAACTAACAAGATACGTGGTGGGGACAAAAAATAAAAATAAAAAGCTTCATTTTACTTTATTGCATTACTTGAAATTTAGTTAGCATTTCACAGGGAAAGTAGACCTGAATTTTTATGAGTCCTTTCAGAGTTTAATGAGTTTCAGTTCTTAAGTAAACCTTTATTGGAGGAAATTAAGATCTTATAAGACCTTAAATGGAACAAAAGCAAAATCAAAAGCTAGTGGTGAGGAAGGTCATAACCTCAGATACAATCGTTTAATTATTTGTTACCATGTGTGGGGAATTCATTAGACTTCACCGTGCAGTTTTTGAGAGCAGACTCACCTGAGTCTGAAAATAAGCAATGACTTATATGTCTTGGAATCAAATATTAATTAACTGGTTCAGCTCTAACAGAAAATTTACTATATTCTGTCACTCTTTTTTTTTTTTTTTTTTTTTGGCCATGTTGTACAGCATGATGGATTTTAGTTCCCAGATGGGGATCAAACCCATGCTTCCTGTGGTCAATGAAAGTACCAAGTTCTTAATCTATGCAGGGCAGTCTACATAGAAAGACAGAACTTTCTCTATCCTTAATGTTGCCATCATATTGTATCACAGCAAAGGAACCACAGAGATCCTCTGGTTAAGTCAAATCTCCACAGATGTATAAATAACCTGAGGCCACAATCTTGCAAAGAGTGGCTGTTGTAGAGTCCACTGATTCACCGCGATACACATTCTCTCCTCTTGCCTTTTAGTAATAAATTTTGACTTCACATTTGACTTCATAGCTAGAGACTGTATTTTAAAACTTCCTGAATCAGATTTCTATTGCTGTCATAACAAACTATCAAAATTTATCAGCTTACAAGAGCTCCCATTTATTATCTGTCACAGTTCTGTAGCCAAGCAGTCCATGTAGATTCAGCTACATTATTGACCCAGGCCCTCTAAACCAAAATCAGGATGGTGGCTGGGCTAAGCTCTTACCAGAAGACTCTGAGGAAGAATCTGCTCCTAATCTCAGTTAGATTATAGGCAGAATTGAGTTCCTTGCCACTTCTAAAACTGAGAGGTCTCTGTTTTCTTAATACATAGTCCTTCATCTTCAAATCAACAATGGCATACTGAATTTTCTTGCTCTGAATCTCTGATTTCCCCTTCTGTTTCAACCACAGAAATATCTCTGCTTTTAGTAGTTCCATTGCTTATATTAGGCCCAACTGTATATTTTAGGATAATCTATTTAGCTTAAATTCTGCTGATTAGTAATCATAATTATACCCCTTTTGACATATAATTAAATATAATCTTTAGAGAAACATTAGAGGGCAAAGGTCATGGTTAGCACAATTCTGCCTCCTACAGCTCTCATGCAGTAGAAGCAACCAAGCCAGGGCTGCCACTCTGCACACAACCAAGGGAGCATCATGATCACAAAATCCAATGCCAGTGACGCCCTTGGGTGTACACAATGTGGGAAAATCATACCGTATAATCAGGTTTAGCCAATGGAATGGAGATGGAAATAATGTGCATGACTTCACACTATTTTAACATAAAGTGTCTTGCCCAGTTTTTTTCTCCTTTTCTGCTAACCTGAAAATGACAGTAACATAGCCTATTTTATTAAGAAAGAAAAGAAAAAGAAAAAAATTCTCTTGTAAGTTATGGTTTCTTTATTATGGAGGTTTATCTTGCTAACTGTTGTTCAGTTCAGTTCAGTTCAGTTGCCCTGTGGTGTCTGACTCTGCAACCCAAAGGAATGCAGCAGGTCAGGCTTCCCTGTCAATCACCAACTTCTGGAGCTTACTCAAATTCATGCCCTCGAGTCAGTGATGACATCCAACCATCTCATCCTCTGTCAACTCCTCTCCTCCTGCCTTCAATCTTTCCCAGCATCAGGGTCTTTTCCATTGAGTCAGTTCTTCATATCAGGTGGCCGAAGTTTTGGAACTTCAGCTTCAGCATCAGTCCTTCCAATCAATATTCAGGACTGATTTCCTTTACGATGGACTGATTGGATCTCCTTCCAGTCCAAGGGACACTCAAGATTCTCCAACACCACAGTTCAAAAGCATCAATTTTTTGGCCCTCATTTTTCTTTATATCCCAACTCTCACATCCATACATGACTACTGGAAAAACCATGGCTTTGACTACATGGATCTTTGGTGGCAAAGTAATGTCTCTGCTTTTTATTATGCTGTCTAGTTTGATCATAACTTTTCTCCCAAAGAGCAAGTGTCTTAATTTCACGGCTGCAGTTAATATCTGCAGTGATTTTGGAGCCAAAAAAAATAAAATCTGAAACTGTTTCTATTGTTTCTCCATCTATTTGCCATGAAGTGATGAGACTGTAGGCCATGATCTTCATTTTGGTATGCTGAGTTTTAAGCCAACTTTTTCACTCTCCTCTTTCACTTTCATCAAGAGACTCTTTAGTTCTTCACTTTCTGCCTTAAGGGTGGTGTCATCTGCATATCTGAAGCTACTGATATTGCTCCTGGCAATCTTGATTCCATCTTGTGCTTCCTCCAGCCCAGCATTTCTCATGATGTACTCTGCATATAAGTTAAATAAGCAGGGTGACAATATACAGCCTTGACATACTCCTCTCTCAATTTGGAACCAGAATATTATTCCATGTCCAGTTTTAACTGTTGCTTGTTGACCTGCATACAGATTTCTCAGAAGGCGGTCAGGTGGTCTGGTATTCCCATCTCTTTCAGAATTTTCCACACTTTGTTACGATCCATGCAATCAAAGGTTTTGGTGTTGACAATTTGATCTCTGGTTCCTCTGTCTTTTCTAAATCCAGCTTGGACATATGGAAGTTCATGGTTCACATACTGTTGAAGCCTGGCTTAGAGAATTTTATCATTCCTTTCTAGCATGTGAGATGAGTGCAATTGTGCAGAAGTTTGAACATTCTTTGACACTGCCTTTCTTTGGGACTGGAATAAAACTGACCTTTTCCAGTCCTGTGGCCACTGCTGAGTTTTCCAAATTTGCTGGCATATTGAGTGCAGCACTTTAATAGCATATCTTTTAGGATTTTAAATAGCTCAACTGGAATTTCATACCTCCACTAGCTTTGTTCATAGTGATATTTCCTAAGGCCCACTTGATTTCATGTTCCAGGATGGCTGGCTCTAGGTGAGTGATCACACCATCGTGGTTATCTGGATCACGAAGATCTTTTCGTATAGTTCTTCTGTATATTTTTTCCACTTCTTTTAATATCTTCTGCTTCTATTAGGTACATTTCTGTTCTTTATTGTGCCCATCTTTGCATGAAATATTCACTTGGAATCTCTAATTTTCTTGAAAAGATCTCTAGTCTTTCTCATTCTATTGTTTTCCTTTTTTTTTTTTTTTTTTTTTTTTTTTTTATTTAATATCTTCTGCTTCTATTAGGTACATTTCTGTTCTTTATTGTGCCCATCTTTGCATGAAATATTCACTTGGAATCTCTAATTTTCTTGAAAAGATCTCTAGTCTTTCTCATTCTATTGTTTTCCTTTTTTTTTTTTTGCATTGGTCACTTAGGAATGTTTTCTTATCCCTCCTTTCTATTCTTTGGAACTCTGCATTGAAATGATGTATCTTTCCTTTTCTCCTTTGCCTTTCATGTTTTTCTCTTTTATTGGCTATTGTAAGGCCTCCTCAGATAAATATTTTGCCTTTTGCATTTCTTTTTCTTGGGGATGGTCTTGATCACTGCCTCCTCTATAATGTCAGGAACCTTCATCCATAGTTCTTCAGGCACTCTGTCTATCAGTTCTATTCCCTCAAACTTATTTGTCACTTCCACTGTATTATCATAAGAGATTTGATTTAGCCCATACTTGAATGGTCTAGTGGTTTTCCCTACTTTCTTCAATTTAAGTCTGAGTTTGGCAATAAGGAGTTCATGACCTGAGCCACAGTGAGCTCCCTGTCTTGTTTTTGCTGATTGTATAGAGCTTCTCCATCTTTGGCTGCAAAGAGTATAATCAGTAGGATTTCAGTATTGACCATCTGGTGATGTCCATGTGTAGAGTCTTCTCTTGTGTTGTTGGAAGAGGGTATTTGCTATGATCAGTGCATTCTCTTGAGCCATGTCCTATAGGGCCACCCAAGCTGGACGGGTCATGATGGAGAGTTCTGACAAAATGTGGCCCACTGAAGAAGGGAATGGCAAACCACTTCATTATTCTTATCTTGAGAACTCCATGAACAGTATGAAAGGGCAAAAAGATAGGACACTGAAAGATGAACTCAACAGGTTGGTAGGTGCCCAATATACTACTGGAGATCAGTGGAGAAATAGCTCTAGAAAAAATGAAGAGACAGAGCCAAAGCAAAAACAACACGAAGCTGTTGATGTGACTGGGGATGGAAGTAAAGTCCAATGCTGTAAAGAGCAGTATTCCATAGGAACCTGGAATATTAGGTCCATCAATCAAGTCAAACTGGAAGTGATCAAACAGGAGATGGCAAGAGTGAACATCAACATTTTAAGAATCAGTGAATTAAAATGGACTAGAATGGGTGAATTTGACTCAGATGACCATTATATCTACTACTGTGGGTAAGAATCCCTTAGAAGAAATGGAATACCCACCTTAGTCAACAAAAGAGTCTGAAATGCAATACTTGGATGCAATCTCAAAGAAGATACAATGATCTCTAATCGTTTCCAAGGCAAACCATTCAGTGTCACAGTAATCCAAGTTTATGCACCGACCAGTAATGCTGAAGAAGCTGATATTGAATGGTTCTATGAATATCTACAAGACCTTATATTACTAACACCCCCAAAATATGTCCTTTTCATTATAGGGGACTGGAATGCAAAAGTAGGAAGTCAAGAGATACCTGGAGTAACAGGCAAAATTTGGCCTTGGAGTGCAAAATGAAACAGGTCAGAGGCTAACAGAGTTTTGCCAAGAGAACTCACTGGTCATAGAAAATGTGTTTTAGAATCAAGATTAAGATCCAGACTGCTTGATTCCCAGTCCAGGTCTTTTTGTTGTCATTTTTTCTCTCCTTCCTTATTCACATATGTGTTTAGTTCTGAATATCACCACTACACATGGAGCTGATTGTTTTAAGTTCCTTCTCACTTGGTAGGTCTAACATCTTCTGTTCTCTCCTCCAGTATCCTCCTCTTTTGTTCTCCAAAAGTTCTGTAAGCATCTCTGATGGGAGAGATGGCAGGCCTGGTTGGGGTCTGAAAAGACTTGGTTTGAATTAGGGATAATAAGGGTGAGGGACTCAGTTGGGTGAGGTTGGCTTGTGTAATACCTCAAGTCTCTTTAGATAAAAAGTGTGGGAGTAAAAGATAAGTTTTATTATTTGTGTGTGTTAATCACAGTTGTATACAACTCTTTGTGGCCCCATGGTCTGTAGCCTGCCAGCCTCCTCTGCATATGGAATTTTCCAGGCAAGAACATTGGAGCAGGGTACCATTTCCTACTCTAGAGGATCTTCTCAACTCAAGGATCAAACCCATGTTTCTTGCATCTTCTGAAATAGAAGGTGGATTCTCAAATTCCTGAAAAGTGGTGAATAATTCTAGCACAAAATAAAATATATCAGAATAAAGAAAAAGCAAAAGTTATTTTCTAATAAACAAAATAACATATCAGGCCTGTCAATATTACATACAACATAAATGTGAAGAATGAATAAATAATTTTAAAAATTGAAAATGTGTTTTAGAATCAAGATTAAGATCCAGACTGCTTGATTCCCAGTCCAGGTCTTTTTGTTGTCATTTTTTCTCTCCTTCCTTATTCACATATGTGTTTAGTTCTGAATATCACCACTACACATGGAGCTGATTGTTTTAAGTTCCTTCTCACTTGGTAGGTCTAACATCTTCTGTTCTCTCCTCCAGTATCCTCCTCTTTTGTTCTCCAAAAGTTCTGTAAGCATCTCTGATGGGAGAGATGGCAGGCCTGTTGGGGTCTGAAAAGACTTGGTTTGAATTAGGGATAATAAGGGTGAGGGACTCAGTTGGGTGAGGTTGGCTTGTGTAATACCTCAAGTCTCTTTAGATAAAAAGTGTGGGAGTAAAAGATAAGTTTTATTATTTGTGTGTGTTAATCACAGTTGTATACAACTCTTTGTGGCCCCATGGTCTGTAGCCTGCCAGCCTCCTCTGCATATGGAATTTTCCAGGCAAGAACATTGGAGCAGGGTACCATTTCCTACTCTAGAGGATCTTCTCAACTCAAGGATCAAACCCATGTTTCTTGCATCTTCTGAAATAGAAGGTGGATTCTCAAATTCCTGAAAAGTGGTGAATAATTCTAGCACAAAATAAAATATATCAGAATAAAGAAAAAGCAAAAGTTATTTTCTAATAAATAAAATAACATATCAGGCCTGTCAATATTATATACAACATAAATGTGAAGAATGAATAAATAATTTTAAAAATTGAGTATCTAAAAGTAAGTATTCATAAAATAAATTTATTGACAATGATCAATCAAGCAATAGATAGCATTTTTGTATAGCCAATAACTATATTTTTCTACATCTTCTTCATTAACTGGCATTCAAAGTCTTTGTCATGCCCCAGATTTAGCAATTTCATTAATCTTGACATCAGTGTGAGTATTGTTCTGATGAAGCCCTCTCTAAGGAGAGAATACAGCCAATGTCTTGTGATCTCTTAGCTCTTTTCATTCTGGCTGATAACTTCCCTCTTGACTCTAATTGCTTCTACAGCTCTGAGCTTCCCTGAAATGCTACTGATGATTTTTAGGCATTATTTGTATTTAAAAAAAAGATAAAACCTCATAAAACATGTAACTGGAAAGAGTGTAATCTAAGACAATTTAAAGAGTACAAAATCCCAAAGTAACTGTAAGTGCAGATGCTGGCTTGGAAATTGCCTCATATCTTGCTGAATAGTTTCATATTAGGTTTCACCTCGACATTTGAAAATACTTTTGAATCAACTAATGATATGACAATAGTATAATCCCTACCCTGTAAAAATTATATTAATTGTATAATTATGCAAGTTACTTCTATACATTAATAAAGGTGCTAGTTTTTTCACTTTGTTCTCAAGAAACCTGAAATAATTATGGATTGACTGGGTTGCCAGTTTATCAGCCACAGACAGATATTTGATATTTGTTCTAGGGTTGGCTGAGGAGCTAAAGTAGAATGTCTAGAAAAGGAATAAATAATATTAATGACCAAAGAGGAGACAGCAAAAGTCAGCAGGATCTGGAGGATAGGACTTTCGCTAACTGCATCACATTTCGCAAGTGACCAAATACTTATGAGTCCATTTCTTCTAAGACATGGGGCTCCTAATACCTGGCTCTCCATGAATTTTTGAGGGTAAAATGAGGAAAAGGTAGAAAGTATAGTCCTTGAAACCTAGCTGGCACCCTACAATGGTTTTCTCTTACTTCCTCCAGTTTCTGTAGGGGAAACTCTGAAAAAGAGAAGATTTAGAAAGTGCAGTATCCCCTGGGTACAAGTGTATTCCCAGCCTTTACGAGAAAATAGCAGAAGAATGCACCAGGCCAAGCTACTAAGGGTAATAGTACTCTGTCTTAACGGAGGATATCATACTAAAGTTTACCCCATGTATTAGTTTTCTTATATTGTATAACAAATAAAGGCAAATTTAGTGGTTTAAAACAACACAAATTTATTTTCTCCATGTGTCAGATGTCAAAGTGTGGCTTGACTGGGTATTCAGCTCCAGATCTTATCAGGCTATAATAAAGGAGTCAGATAGGGATGTATACTCATCTGCAGCTTGTGGTCCTCTTCCAAATTGTTGGAAGAATTCTGTTTCAGGACTGAGACTTCCATTTCTTGATGTCTAGTGCCTGTGGATCACTCTCAGCTACTGGAGGCCGCTGTCAGGTCCTAGCTAAGCTGCCACAACCTTGATCCTCAATTACTCAAAGTAAGCACTCATGCATCACAAAATCTAACCAGGAGAATAACTGCCCCATCATGTCCTCAGGCCCTGATCACACTCAAAAAGAGAGGATTATAGGAAGATCTTATGCCAGTTGGTGGAACCCTTGGGGGCCATCACAGAATTCTGCATACCATACTCCATAACTTGTTTCAAATCACAACAATAAGATTCTGAGTCAGGAAATAATAATACTTTTCCTTCATCAAAATCTCTATGGATCCAGGTGTTGACATATCCTGCTGGTGGATCATCCTTTGTAATCTGATTAGAGAAATCTCAGATATCAGCTTCTAATCTTCTGCCATTCTAAAAAGACATTACTAACCAGTTCCTTCATTCACATAAAAAGTGAACTTTTTTCTTTTTGTTTTTTAATTGAAGTATAGCTGATTTATATTTTGAATATTAATTTCAGGTACAATATAAGTGATTCAATAATTTTACAGATTATACTCTATTTAAATCTATGATAAAATAATGGCTATATTTCCCTGAGCTAAACAATATAAATGGTTTCTTAAATTTATTTTATACAAAGTAGTTTGTGTCTCTTAATCCCTCACACCTATATTGCCCTTCTCCTCCCCTCTCTCCTACTTGTAATCACTAGTTTGTTCTCTCTACCTGACTGTTTCTGTTTTATTATACATATTCATTTGATGTTTTAGATTTACATATAAGTGATAACATAGTGTATTTGTCTGATTTATTTCACTGAGCATAATATTCTCTGGGTCCACCCACATTTTTCTCAGAACTAGAACAAATAATACTAAAACTTTATATAAAATCACAAAAGACCCCAAATTGCAAAGCAATCTTGAGAAAAAAGAAAACAGCTGGAGGTATCATGCTGCCTAACTTGAGTGCTACAAATCTACAGTAATCAAAAGATCATGGCACTGGCACGAAAACAGACACATGGATCAATGGAACAGAACACAGAGCCCAAAAATAAACCTAGGCAGTTATAGTCAATTAATTTTCCTTCTGCTGAGTCTTAGGGAGAAAGTCTATTTCCTTGCTTTTTTCAGCTTCTATTCCTTATTCCTTGGTTTGTGGCTACTTCCTCAATCATCGAAGTATGGCATCTTCAAATCTATTTTTTATCATCTCCTCTCTTCTTGCATTTTACTACACGCAGCAAGAAGAAACCAGGCCACATCGTCAATACTTTTCTTATAAAAATTTTCAGCTAAATATCCAAGCTGACTTCTTACATAGTCCTAGAAAACAGATGAACCACATCCCAAATAAAATGCTAAGAAAGTCATAACATAAAAGTTTTAGACAACCCCACTCAAAAGGAGAGAAAATGAAAGAGAAAAAGTCACTGCTCTTAAGTAATTTCAAAATCCAATTTCATTGCATTTTAAGGTCTAGGAATAATCCTCTGCGACTTGAGTCTCACCACTCTGGGCCAATAGTGCCCCTCTGAGTCATTCTTTTTTCTTCCTGAAGTTTAGAATGTGTTTGTAGCTGAGTAGTTCAGTCAGCCTATTTCCTGTTTTCCTTTAGGCTTTGGAGAGTCCAACAGCCTTCTTTCATTTTATCTCCACTCTATCCATTTAGGATAAAGCGGTAATATTTTGCTGCTGCAATAGTCTCAAAACTTTGTGGGTTTTCTGTGTATGTCATGAGGATTCATTCCATTAAACAAGAAGCTTTTCCACAGGTTTTTCTAGATAATTCCATCTATATTTTTGACACTTCCTAAGTTGGCAAACTCCTTCATGGATCACAGCCTTGTCATGGTACCTTCAGCCAAGAAGTTAAAAGACACTTGTTCCTTAGAAGGAAAGTTATGACAAACTTAGCAGCTTATTAAAAAGAAGAGACATCACTTTGTCGACAAAGGTCCATATTGTCAAAGCTCTGGTTTTTCCAGTAGTCATGTATGGATGTGAGAACTGGACCATCATAAAGATGGCTGAGCACCAAAAAATTGATGCTTTGGAATTGTGGTGCTGGAGAAGGCTCTTGAGAGTCCTTTGGACTCTCAAGCAAGGAGAGCAAACCAGTCAATCCTGAAGGAAGCCAACTCTGAATATTCATTGGGGGAACTGATGCTAAAGCTGAAGTTCCAATTGATGCAATTTGGCTACCTGATGCAGAGTTGACTCATTGGAAAAGACCCTGATGCTGGGAAAGATTGAAGGCAAAAGGAAAAGAGGCTGGCAGAGGGTGAGTTGGTTAGGTAGCATCACTGACTCAAAGGACATGAATTTGATCAAAATCCAAGAGACAGTGAAGAACAGAGAAACCTGATGTGCTGCAATCCATGGGGTCACAAAGAGGCGGATACAACTTAGCAACTGAACAGCAATAACAAGTTGGCAAAGGGAATGCATGAGTCACAGATCTAGTCTCCTTAAAGAGTCCTATGTGTGACTGCATACTGTGACTTTTTGTTCTTTCTGGGGTACTAACAAAAGCTCGTCCAACCAGATCCTTGGCTTTTCTTAAGAGAACACTTTTCTGATTGTGAACCTCCAAATTTTTTACAATTAGATAGGCTGAAACTTTTCAAAGTCATCAAAATCTAATTCTTTTTTTGATTAATAGTTGTTTCCTCAATTTGCTGCCTCCTTTCACTTATTACTAGAAGCAAGAAGAAACCAAGCCTCGTCTTTAATACTTCGCTTGGAAATCTCAGTTAAATATCCAAGTTCATTACTTATAAATAGAGAACACAATTCAAGTAATCTTTCTGCCATGTATAAAAAAAGGATCCCCTTTTCTCTAGTTTCTTATATTTTTTTCTTAGGTTTAAAGGTTATTTTGATGGCAAGATACAATACACTGACACTTGAATAGGAAAAAGGCAGAACTCACTGGACAAATACATATAAAAGAATAAGATTAGAACATTTCCTCATACCATATATAAAAATACATTCAAAATGAATTAAAGACTGAAATGTAAGACCTGAAAATATAAAACTCCTAAAGGAAAATATAGGCACAACACTCTTTGATATAAACATTATCAATATTTTTGGCATTCTGTCACCTAAGGCAAAATAAGTAACAGCAAAAATAAAGAAATGGGACCTAGTTAAATTTAAAGGCTTCTGCATGGCATAAGAAACCATCAACAAAACAGAAGGGAAACCTGAAAATGGGAAGAAATATTTGCAAGTGATATGACTAAGAATAATTTAATATCCAAAATAAACACCTCATACAATTTACCATTAAAATACTTAATATTTTTAAAAGCCACCCCAATTTAAAAAATGGATAAAAGACCCAAATAGACATTTTTCAAAAGAAGATATACTGATGGCCAACAAGTACATGAAAAAATGCTCAATATCACTAATTATGAGAGAAATGAAAATCAAAATCACAAGATATAATCTCACACCTGTCAGAGTGGCTAACATCAAAAAGTGTACAAATATGTTGCTGTGGATGTGGAGAAAAGGGAACACTATTTGTGGAGATATAAATTGGTTCAGCCACTATGGAAAACAGTGTGGAGGTTTCTCAAACACGTGAAAATAGAACTTCTATATGATCCATAAATTCCCCTGCTGGGCATATATCTGAAGAAAATAAAAATACTCATTTGAAAGGAGACATGTACCCACCCCCTCCCCAGTATTCATAGTGGTAGTATTTACAATACCCAAGATGTGAAAGCAACCCAAGTATCCACCAACAAATGAATAAAG
>SJYC01113584.1:0-54417 GCA_006408675.1 Madoqua kirkii
AATACTGGAGTGGGTTGCCATTCCCTTCTCCAGGGGATCTTCCCCACCCAGGAATCGAACCCTGGTCTCCCACACTGCAGATATATTCTTTACCGTCTGACTACCAGGAAGGCCCACATCATAATCTTAAGTATTGTTTAGTTATTTTACCAAAGTAACAAAAAGATTTTAAAACAAATATAAATCACTTAAAGACAAAGAAATTAATAATCTGTTATTGAAAGCTGCATTCTAAGAAAACTTTGTTCTCTAAACAGAGAGATACCAAATTCTAGCCTGGTACCAGCTTACTGTTAATAACAAAATTTGTTTATCTGTTTAGTCTTAGAAAGTCTTTTCCATAAATCTTGAGGAACGAGCAGTATTCCTCTAAAGGCACGAGAGTAAAACCATGAAAGGCATGTTTAAAAACTGATTCTATTGTAATTGACAAAGAAACCTGGTCATTGTTGTGATATGTACTCTTCAATACGATAACTAGGATTATAGTTAACCATATTTTTTCAGGGCATGTCAGATCTATATGAATTTCACACAGTTTCAAGGTATCTATTTAGTAACATCAACTATACAGTATAACCCAAAAAGATTTATCACCCCTTCAATAGTACTTCCCATGTAATTTAACATGTTCAATGAACCTAGGTGGCTTAATAGCTCTTTGGAATGTCTCAGGGGCCCTCTGAAGCATTCCAAAGTTAGCTAGAGGTCAAGTTATATAGGAAGTTTTGTTGATAAATATCAAAAGGGTTTATAACACTCCTCCGGTAGGATGATATAAGTCAGTGTGAAATAAGTTATTTACTTAGCCGAATGTAACAAAAGATTTCAAAGGTAAATACAGAACAGATCAATTAAGAGGTAAAGAAACTTAAATCTATTATTAAAAGCAGTTCACCATCTGCAGAAAGTATGTCCTCTTAACAGAGAGGAAGGCTGAATTCAAGTTTTGTGCCAGCTTACTTTAAATTCATTTAGGTAAACTTAATTAAATTTATTTTAAATTTAGTCGGTCCTAACCAGCGCAAAAAAATTTTTTTTCAGGGTCACTTTCCATAAACCTTTTAATCACTTTTTGTAACAGCCACCTGTATGTCAGACCTACTTTCTTTTTCTCTTCATAAAATGCAATTTTATTTTTAGACCTTTTTATTAAAAATATACATCCTACTTCTTTATTAGAGTAGCAAACAAACATTAATACTAGAAATTTAACATTGAATATTTCCAAATTTATGTGAATTTGAAATTTATTTAGGTTAATTTCTCTTGTATTTAGAGTTGTTTGATTTGTAAGCAATTACTTTCCTTTGGAGAAGGCAATGGCACCTCACTCCAGAACTCTTGCCTGGAAAATCCCATGAACGGAGGAGCCTGGTAGGCTACAGTCCATGCGGTCGCTAAGAGTCTGGTACGACTGAGGGACTTCATGTTCACTTTTCATTTTCATGCATTGGAGAAGGAAATGGCAACCCACTCCAGTGTTCTTGCCTGGAGAATCCCAGGGATGGCCGGAGCCTGGTGGGCTGCCGTAGCCTGGTGGGCTGCCATCTGTGGGGTCGCAGCACAGAGTCTGACACGACTGAAACGACTTAGCAGCAGCAGCAGCATTTTCCTTTAGGCCAATTAAATTAGATCTCATTTACAACTTCAACAATATTATCAGAAAAAAATAAGACATACACTGAGACATACATAAATCCAGACAGATTGACAGAGATCTTATAGTTTTCTGTTTGAGATTTTAAATATCTCTTTGACCCCTTTTTTGTCTCTGCTTGAAGTTCTAATTTGCCCAAGGCTGAGGTCTCAGGCTGTGTATTTCAAGGACATGGAAAGGGTTAACTTTAAGCTTTTTCCTAGGCAGGCCTTTTAACATGCTAGTTGTTTTTAATTGTATATGCAAAAAGAATTGGTTTTGTAGTTTCCAAAAGAAAAATTTCTCTCACTCCATTCAATCGGCAATCACGTACTCACAATCATTCAGAGGCTATCACAAAGCCTCCCTTTCCCCCAGGCCCCAGGTTTCCTTAACTGTTGCTCCCCTCCTGGGAGCCCCAAGGAGTTACCATTCACGATGCTTCTCTTCCCGAGTCCCCAGGTCTCCCTATCTGATGCTCCCTTCCTGGGAGCCCAAGGAGGTGATCAGCCTCCTCTTCTACCTGTTGGGGTAGGACCTGACTGGGGACTGGCCCCAGGGCCTTAACTGACCCTGTGGCCACTCCTGGTGAGTTGGTCTGTCCCTCCAATGAGCCCAGGTGGTGCTCGGTCATCCAGAGAGTCAGAACATGGGTCCAAAAGAGAACCCAGAATACCATCAGGTGGTGCGCCTCCTCATTCATCTCAGGGTTCCTTCGCTCCAGCCTGGCCGAGCCACCAGTCCGGCAGCTCAAGAGGCCGGCATGGTTGGAATCTCACTGGGGCCTCCAGAAATGTTGCGGAAACCAGTACTCGAGAAACAAAGCCTCACACTCAGAGAGTTGGAGAACTCAGGTTATTACGCTAGTGGGCCCAGAGTAGTTAACACTCCAAGCTCTGAGCCTCGAACAAAGGGGTTACAGAGGTTTTATACATGGACAGGCATGATTAAGAGGGCTTATGGGTTTGCAGGAGCTGGGCAATTGCAAAGAGCAGGACAAGGGTGAGTCAAATAAGCTCCAGTTCCTAATATTTTGAGTCCCCACTTTCTGAGACCTATCTGACCCAGACTTTGCAAGGAGCAAGCTGAGTTACAGAGCCAGAAGGACCAAGAGGTTAAGTAAAATTTTACCTTTTCCCTTTCAGTGTCACTTGGGGCTCCCTGCCTCTTGGAGACTGGGGTGTGACTTGACTCCAGCCCCATCCGGAGCTCCTGGCCCTGCTCAGAACCTCCTCATGGCTCTTGTGGCCTCAGACCTCACATTTCCTCTTCCCAAGTTCCTCAAGGCTCTCTTGGTCCTGCTCACTGCCATCCAGGCCCCCGAGTTCGGTTTCCGCAAGAAGCCTAGCATCATATGGGTGCACACCAAATCTCCTCATCTTCATGCTCTCTGACCCTTGGCTATGTGGTCCACTCTACTCCCACTGTTAGGATCTAACTGGAGCCAGGACAGGCTCTAAGGGGCAGGCTAGGCCTGAGGTTTAGTTTCTAGGAAAGCTGAGGCACTGGGAACTCCCGCAGGCAGTGTACCTTGACCAATCCGGAAAAATCCCCATAGCGCCGCCCCCACCCCTCCCCGCCTGCGCCAGACCCGAGCCAATCCGGATAGGGATGCAAGGTTTAAAAGTCCCGCGGGCTTATGGTTTAGCCAATCAGCTATGCTGCAGATGTGATTCAGCGCTCAGGGCTCTCGTCAAGACTCCACTGCGCTGGAAGAGATGGGAGCCCTAGCTCGAGCTAGAAATAAAACCCCTTTATGCGTTTGCATTGCTGTGGACGTTTCATTCTCTCAGTTTTGGGGACTCGGGCTTCGGGCATAACACCTCCTGGAATTCTTGGAAAGAAAATTTTCTCCATCTCACAGCAGCATTGTCTGTCCTCTTGACATTTCCTTAAAATGGAAGCTGAGCCTCCCCCTCCTTGCCCAGCCTTCCTTTCTGTAATCTTAGGGGTCCCTGCTCCCTGGTCCCATCCTTAATCCCATACTTTCTAAATGCAGGGCTCCCCCACCCCTGCACTGACTCTTAGAATGCTGGTCCTCCAGGGTCCAGATGTTAATGGTGACCCCATGTATCTTGACTCTGCTTAACATCTTCCTGGAATATAGAGTATTATTTGTTCATGTGGTCCACCGATACCTTCCGCACTTCTTTTTAAACCGCACTTACACTTGTTCCTCCATTCCTTAGTGGCCCGTCTCTTCCTCTATGTCAGCTTCCTCCAGAATTTTCTTTCCACAGCTTAGAACATTCTCCTAGGTTCTGTTCACAATCTCCCACTCCTTCAAAAAAGTTGGCTGCACACCAGAATTCGTAGAGCCCATTTTTCCCACTGACTTCTGTTGTCCTGGAAAAACCTCCCAGCAGCCTGGGTGGGAGTCTCCAGGAGGGAAGATGACCAGCCCTCCCACATCACTGGCAATGCCTCCTTTCCTCCCCAGTGAAGTGCAGAGCTCCAGCTTCTCCCCGGGACCAGCTAGAAAGACCCGTCTGGAAGGGCTGCGCTTCCTCTGCACCAGGAGGCAGAGACAGAAGTTCCAGGCTGGGGAGGGCTGAGCTGGGAAGGACGGAGGGGGAGGGTGCTCTGGTCCAGCTGCCTCGCTGGGTGTCCAGAGCTGGCCTGCGCTGCTTCCAGCACTCCTGGTGACTCTCAGTCCTAGGGCTTGTGAGGTCAGAGGCCATGGCCGAAGGCTCCTGGGGAGGAAGTGACTGACTGACTGTACAGGATGAACGACCCCTGGGGGCAGGTGCAGAATGAGAAGCCCCAGTTCTCTGGAAGCCGAGCTGGCCTCTGCAGGTCTGCCTTCGGGGTACCTACTGAGCAGCCATTTCCGGAGGCCAGAGAGGAGGCGTGGAGAAACCAGTTCCAGCCTCCCCCACAGGGTGGAGACCCACTGCCAACCAGGTCCCTCCTCCCCCATCAACCCTCCAGGGAAATAATTGACGGTGCTAATTACTGCTCGAGAATGGCTCTTGGGTAAGTCAGGGTGCCAAGGCTCTCCCAGCTCTCCTGCCAGGAGGACAGAAGGCTCTAGGGGAGTCAGTCGGCAGCCAGGACTGGGGCGCCCCTCTGCACAGGGGGGCCTGGGGAGAGAGAGATCCCCACCTACACCCCTCAATTGTGCTTCCAAGACGCAGGCTTCGAGGCTGGGGACCTGGACTCCCAACCAGCATTGCAGACTAGGGGATCTTGACAGTCCCCGGGATCCAGATGCCCTATCTCAGAAAATGGCACCGTTCTCCCAGATGCACGAGCCATTTGAGTCATTCTTGATTCAGCCTTTTCCTCCCCGCCCATTACCACAGAGGAGGAAAATACTCCTTTGTACACGTATTGTTTTCAAAGGTTTGTTTACTTATTTTTGGCTGTGCTGGGTCTTCATCGCTGCGCGACTTCCTCTAGCTGTGGCAGCAGGCACGGCTTTGATGGCCGTGCGTGGGCTTCTCACTTGCAGCGGCTTCTCTCGCTGCGAAGCACCGGCTCTAGAGATCTTGGCTTCAGGAGTCGTGCCGTGGGGGCTCAGTAGTTGTGCGTGGGCTTAGCTGCCCCAAGGTATGTGGGTTCTTCCCAGACTGGGGATCTAACCTGCGTCCCCTGCATTGGCAAGTGGATTCTTAACCACTGGACCACCAGAGAAGCCCCCCCCCCGCCATAGAGTATTTCCGACACCAGGTGTGTGGTTTTTTCCACACCAAGCAATTGTCTGTGGACACCAACCGGGTGTCATACAATTTCACTCAGGGCTGACATTAACTGGAGTTTGTGCAGATCCCACAGGTTACAGGCTCAGCCCCCTATGACCTTCCCCATCTCAGATCCTGATCCAAGCGGCGTGTCCTCAGTCACCCGCACTCTCGTCTGACACAGCTACGAATCAGGAGTTCCCAGAAAGCCCGTCCTCAGGTTTGCTCATTTGCTGTAATGACTCACAGAACTCAGGGAAACATTTGCGTGGCCAGTGTATTCTATGATGGACACAGAGGTGCAGGCAGGTGAAGAGGCACTTGGGGCGGGGTCCAGAAGGGTCCCAAGTGCAAGGGCTTCTGACCCCGTGGAGCTGGACTGTGATGCGTTCCTGCCCTGGCGATCCCTGTACTTCAGGGATTTTTCTGGAGCCTGATCACGTGGGCACGATCCATTATTAATTTTCTCTCCAGCCCCTCCCCCTCCCCAGAAGATGAAGGTTTCAAGCTTCTAATCGAGGCTTGGTCTTTCCGGTCACCAGTCCCCATCCAGAAGCCTAAGAGACCACCAAGAATCATCTTAACAGAACAAAAGATACTATCACCCGGGAATTCTAAGGGCTCCAGGATCGGGGCTGAGGCAGCGAGGGGGCTGATGTATACATATTTGCAGTGTTAGCTTCTGACATTAAGCTTTCGGCTGCTGGAGAATCTATTTCAAAGACAACCATCTCGAATGAAGGCAATGTGAGCTGAGTGACACAGCTCTGAGCTGACCACCAGCTAAGGAGCCTGGGGCCCCAACCATGAAGGTGCCCTTTTAGAAAACCCTGGGTGACCCAGATAACTGACCAGTAGGTTGACCTCACTTTTCTCTTCCTAATCCCAAATTCCCCCTCTTAGGTTTTAAAATCAGCAAGGAATTCGAGCTTAAGTTCAGCAAAGAGTGAAACCTGGAAACCCCACCCTCCCCCTAATAAAGGCAGAGCCCCGTCCACACCCCTACCGCTGTCTCTACCCACAACCTCACTGTGTGGCTCTAGGGTGCTCGGTGTGCCCTCCAGGACCTGTGAGTAATAAATCTGGTTGTTTTTTTTTCCAAAGTCTCCTGAGGCTTATTGCTAAGGTGTGTCTTGTGATCATAGTAAGAACCCCAGGGGCTAGTCCAGCCACAACACGTCTGTGGGGGCCTCGCCACATTGTGGGCTTGGGGTGGGGCTCAGGCATTCCTCGCCACCAGGCAGAGCCGGCCACAGCAACACTTCTGACGTCCCAACGATCCATCAGTGCATCCTGGTGCCTCCAGCTCAGAACAAGCCGATGAGGAGCCCAGGCCTCCTCTCCCTCCCCTGACACAGGTCCTCCAGCTCCCCTCCAGGCTCCTCTTCCACAATGGCTGAGATGTTTACCAAAACTCCAATGAGCTCATGGCATCTCCCTGTTCAAAGCCCCAGCGGCACCCACTGCACTGAGAAGGGGATCTCAGCGCCTCGTCCCCTCCCCGCAGGCGCTGGAGCATGCGCCCTGCTCACTGTTCTCACTGCTGGCCCACGCCCCCGGCCCCATGGGGCCTCTCTCTCCTCTACACCCTTGGCGCTGGCTGCTCTGTTTGCCCGGAAGGTCTTGACCGACATTTTCAGAGTCGTCACTTTTCCTTTGGCCTTAGTTTAAGTGACACCCTCTCTTTCTGTGGGGAAAGTGTGGAAGACATGAAATGGGCAAATGAGAGGCCTGAACAGCCTTCCCAAGACGAGTACGACTGAGTCTCCGGGGATCTTCCGATCCCGCAGGGGCGTGTGTGCGCCTGTGTCTGTCGGAAGGTCTTGACCGACATTTTCAGAGTCGTCACTTTTCCTTTGGCCTTAGTTTAAGTGACACCCTCTCTTTCTGTGGGGAAAGTGTGGAAGACATGAAATGGGCAAATGAGAGGCCTGAACAGCCTTCCCAAGACGAGTACGACTGAGTCTCCGGGGATCTTCCGATCCCGCAGGGGCGTGTGTGCGCCTGTGTCTGTGAGGCTGGCTGACAGCTCTGTGGAGAGAGAGGTTAACTGATAGTGATGCTAATCAGGCCTGCCCCTAGAAGAACCAACCACCTCCCACCGATGTGACCGGTTACTGTCTGTGAGGATGGACAGCGCTGCCAGCTGGCGTCCTCGTCGTCCTGCAGAAGAGGTGATGTCCAACGTGACATTTTCTTGCTTTAGACTCAACAATGTTTTTAAAAAATATTTATTTATCCATTTTTGGCTGTGTCGAGTCTTAGCCGCTGCGCAAGGGCTCTTCAATGCGTGGGCTGATCCCGGGCACCTGGGATCTTAGATCTCCGACAGGGACTAAACCTTAACTCCTGCATTGGAAGGCAGATCTTAACCACTGGACCACCAGGGAAATCTCTAGGCCCTAAACAGTCTTGGATCTGTTATTAGCAAATGGATTTCACTATTCTGGATGTCCCCTGTATAGATTTCTCCTTCTGTTTTGCCAGGAGCCGCCACGGGAGATCCCACCCATGACAGGGTCGTGTGGAAGAGAACTGTTAAGCAAGGCTTCAGAGCTCAAGGGGCTCCTTAGGCTTTCTCGAGCATCTACCCGAAAACCAGAATTTGTCTGTTTTGCTGTTTCATGACTTTCACCAACTCCTCTGACAATAACAGGGGGCTAACCCTGACCACCTTTCTCTGGAGAAAATCAACTTAGGGCTATAGCTAATAAGTCTCCTGGACATGAGAGGAGTATTTCAAATCAAATCCCCTCTGTTAGCATTCTAGCTTGCTTGGCAGGTATATCCAGACACTTACAGCTATGCATACAATTATTTACAGCCTCCCAACTGTGAGAGGCATGGAAAGCCTAAAACACAGAGCCTTTGAAAGAGTTAAAAGTTATTAGTAGTGCTAGTGCTGGTGTAGCATTTCATTATTGGGCCAATGCTTGTTGCTAAGTTCCCATATCTCTTATCCACTGTGCACCTGGGAATGCGTTAGTTAACACAGTGAGAATGCAAGAAAAACACGTGTAGCCTTGAATTTAACCATATCAGACTTTTGAGCTAATTGGTTCTTTCTTGTAACTCACTGCACCTTTGCTCTGTGAAAAACATAACTCTGGCATTTTCTGAGGCTAACATAGATTAGAAATATAAAGAAAAAACACTTTCAGGGAAAATAAGTTTTCTGGTTGAGCAGCCTTTATCAAAAGAAGTTCATAAAATGTTCACAGGCCTCCAAGGCTAGAAGATACTGTACACAACATCATTTGTGGGAAAGGTATGTGAAAAAATCCTGGTTTCGATAAGGGCAAAACTGCTGGAATGTTTGGGCTGACTCTGTATGACTTTGCATTTTTCATTTCCCTCTATGTATAAGGCAAGGTATAAAAGGACCTTTTGAAAAATAAAGCTTTTGGGCCTCGCAGAAGCTTGGTCACCCCGTGTTTTTTCTTCCATCTTTCTTTTTCTCTCTCTCTCCCTCCCCCTCTCTTTTTCAGGCTGATCCCTTGGAGCATGAGTTCACTTATCTGCCCAGGTTTCTAAGACCTGAATGGGAAGACATTCTGCGTCTTCACTCCCTCAGGAGACCGGGAGGGCACCTGTGGCCTCCGTGAACAGGGCAAACTTCTTGTCTTGAAGTTTTATTGGTTCTCTATGTAAACCAAGGAACATCAGCCTCTTTTCTTCTCTCCTCTATTTTCTTATCTACAACATTCTTATCTCTCTCTCTCTCTCTAAGTCAATCGCAGTCGCCGATGCCGTTTCTCCTTTGGGTTTCCCTGGATTCTGTGGGGGCTGGACCCCGGTGCTGTTTCTCTTTTAAATCAGTTGTAACATCTTGATGTTTTCCTTTTTCGTGAATGAGTTTAAATCTCTGATACATGCCACTTTTATATTTATCTGAAAGTCATGCTTTTACCTTTTTTGAAAATTACACTTTTATTTATTATCTTTTGGCCGTGCCAGGTCTTAGTTGCAGAACTTGGGAACTTCAATCTTTGATTTTTCACTGCATCATGTGGGATCTCTTTTAGTTGCAGTTCAGGGGTCTTTAGCGGCAGCATACAGACTCTTCATTAGTTTGGCAGGTGGAATCTAGTTCCCTGATCAGGGACCAAACCCAGGCCCCCCACATTGAGAGTGTGGAGTCTTAGCCACTGGACCACCAGGGAAGTCAGGTCACTTTTAACAGCTCACTATTATATCCACAGTTCTTGGGATGTTGTGTCTCCCACTTTTGTTAAGTCAATTGATTACTTAAAGAAACAGTTCACAAGTTTTTTCCTAACTGATAAAACAGGCTATAGATTCTGTATTTATCCTTTTATATTACTGGAACCATGTTGTTGAATCAGTCATGTCCGACTCTTTGCGACCCCATGGACTGTAACACCCCAAACTTCCCTGTCCTTCAACATCTCCCATAACTTGTCAGGGACCAAACCCAGGCCCCCCACATTGAGAGTGTGGAGTCTTAGCCACTGGACCACCAGGGAAGTCAGGTCACTTTTAACAGCTCACTATTATATCCACAGTTCTTGGGATGTTGTGTCTCCCACTTTTGTTAAGTCAATTGATTACTTAAAGAAACAGTTCACAAGTTTTTTCCTAACTGATAAAACAGGCTATAGATTCTGTATTTATCCTTTTATATTACTGGAACCATGTTGTTGAATCAGTCATGTCCGACTCTTTGCGACCCCATGGACTGTAACACCCCAAACTTCCCTGTCCTTCAACATCTCCCATAACTTGCTCAAACTCATGTCCATTGAGTCAGTGATGCCATCCAACAATCTCATCCTCCGTCATCCCCTTCTCCTCCTGCCCTCAATCTTTCCCAGCATCAGGGTCTTTTCAAATGAGTCAGCTCTTCAAATCAGGTGGCCAAAGTACTGGAGCTTCAGCTTCAACATCAGTCCTTCCACTGGAACCATGATACTATATTAATTTATTTTCTAAATGTAATTATTTGGGTAGCTTCCCAAGTCAGTAAACTATTTGTTCATAACATAATTATTAATACTCGACACTCATTCTTTTTACTGTTGTACAGAACACTTTAGAAAATGATCTTATTCAGAAATCTCTGAAGACTATCTCTGAGTATTTTCTGGAGTTACATTCCTAAAAGAGAAATGGCTAGGTCAAAGGTTGTAAGTGTATATACAGGTTTCGGCATGTACTGTCAAACGAGTCTCTGTCCTAAAATTGTACAGTGACTTGTTTTCCTTTCCTCTCTTTACCACAGAAAGATGAAATGCAAATATTTCCCCTCATATCCTGGCAGAGTCTAAAGACTCTGTCTTTCTTGCCCTGGAGGAAAGGAGAACGAGTTCTCCAACTGCTGAAGACTTGATCTCGGACTAACCTTGCCCTCAGGTCTGCTGGGAAAGATGAGGAGACAGGAAATGCCAGAAACAGGAAGAGGGAAGGAATTCCCCCAGTCTAAATAAAGGGAGGACCAGAAAGCCTGGCAAAGTTCCGTGCCAGGGCTCTGCCCCATGCCTCCAGAGCCCAAGGAGCCCAAGTTCCATCAAGTGCCAGGGTCTGGGAGTGCCCAGGGAGGACCCACTTGACCAGAATGTGGCCCTCACCCACGCCTGCCCGGCACCCAGCTGTGTTGCCAACCTCCACCACCCCACACCTGCCACCTCCACCCTCCCCCAGCAAAGCAGACATCCGGCCAGGACGCCCTGTTGGGGCCCAACTTCGTGTCACCTGCAGGCTGCAAATACCTGCCTCCTCAAGCCTCCAACTGCATTAGCCCGGCTGCTCCAGCCCACCCCAAAGAGAGCAATTAAAGGTTAATGTCCACTGAGACACGAGGCCTCCAAGAGACTCAGACTCCAGCCACTCTGTTCTGTTTCCTGCCGGTAAAGAACTGGTTTTCAATATTTTTTTATGTGGTCCCTACACTTGTCACCTGTCCTGGGGGCGGTTGGGAACTTCCTTGCAGGAACTGACCGGAACAAGCCACAGACTCTCTGAGCTGGGACAGTGTGGTTACTGTCATCTGTGTTTCTCCTGGCCTCTCTCCCAACCTGATTAACCCCTTGCATCCTTCCCTGGTGCTTCCCATGGGCCCAGTCTCCCACAGCTGTCCTAGACCCCAGTTCACAGGGCTCCAGAATCATCTGCACCTCAGTTGCAACTGCTAGCTGCCACACTCAACACATGACCTCACTTCAGCCTCCCTACTCTACTCAGAGCACTGTCCTCCCCACCGGACCTAGGAGGAAATGAAGGCAGAAAGGGGAGGAGCTCGCCCCAACTTACAAGACTGGGAAGAAGGAAGGCCAGCAGTGAAACGCCCCGTGGCCATTTTAAGACCTTGATAATCCGTAAACCTGAAGCCTCCACTACGTGCCATCAACGTGTGAACACACACCTCCCTTTGCCAAGTGAATATAATGACCCCTGAACTGTATGCTGTGAGTTGCAGTTGGCAAATTAACATAGTGACATCTTGGAGACATTTAACACACATCTATTCTTCTCAATTTGGCAGCTCTGTTTTCAGATTTGAGAGGAAGAACTCTTTTTCAGGACGCACACATTTTTGTAAGCCCCATCGTGATGGAGTCTGAAAGGCTACTACGGGGTGAAACCTTGTTGGTGTTCTCCCCCTCCCCCTGCAACACAATCCCCATTTCACACACAAGAAAACCACACACAAGATCCCTCTGGGTGCAAGTAGAAGAGGGCTGTGACTCACCCTGGTTAAAGCAAACTAGCATGACTGTGTTACTGTGAGTTTACTACTCCCAGAAACACCTGACCAGGAAGAGAAAATGTGCAAATAATTTTACACCTTGACCTCAGCAAAATCCATCAAAAACCACACGATTTTTTAAACAGGTAGTATCAAATAACCGGTGAAGAGCCAAGACTCCCTCACTGAGACTATAAACCCTCAGCTACCACGACCAACGGCCCTAAACTATGTAACATTATCCCTACCGATCCTCATTAATGTCCACCTTAAATTAAGCCAGACTCTGAAACCTATCTCAACTTTGCCCTCTCCAGGAAGGAATCTTTCAAGATGCTGCTCCCTCAACAAGGGAAGCAACAAACGCAATTTAGTCTTAGTGACAGGCTGTTTTGATGGTATTTTCAAGGAACAAGCATTTGATGAGGGGAACTGGATGACACAGTGGGCGAAAAGAGCTGCAGTAACCCCCCTGGAGGGGTATCCTAATGTTGGTGATCCAAGGACTGTAGCCCACCAGGCTCCTCTGATCTAAGGGGCTCTCCAGGCAAGAATACTGGAGCGGGTTGCCATGGCCCGCTCCAGAGGATCTTCTCCACTCAGGGATTGAACCTGCGTCTCTTACATCCCCTGCATTGGCAGGCGCCCTCTTTACCACTAGTGCCACCTGGGAAACCCTGAGGGGTGGGCACTACCTGCCAACAGGGACAAAAAGGCACAGGTGCCTGGGAGTCAACCCACAGCGTCTGCCACCGTAACTGGAGCCCAGCTGGATCAAACGCCTTGCCCAAGGCCACGCAGACTGTTGACAAAAAGCTGGGAGGAGAACGCAGGCCTTTCCGCAGGCTAGGCACGGCCCTCCGCACCTGCACGGGAAGCCTGGGAAGCTCCTTCCCTGATTTCCCGGGCTCTGTGGCCTCAGGGTGACTCAGGAGGCTAATTGCCTACAGATTAATTCACTCCAGCCAGCTAATGATGCAGGCTCACTATGGACCCTCAGCCAGCGGAAGCACGGGGGATGCCGGGAAGGCGGAGGACGGCGACTTCTGGCTGCAAAGGGGCTTGAGCTGGGTGGCTGCGTGGCTGGGTGGCGGGTCGAGAATTCTGGTTTCTCAGACTAGGGCCCGAGGGCGTGTGCGTACTCGCGGTGTGGGGAGAGCCCTCCGCGCCTCGAGACCCCTGCTAGCGGCCCTGGTCCCGGACGAGCCCGAAATACAAGGAAAAGCACCTCCATGATCCAGAAGCCCAGCAGTGGCCGCGGACCCCAAGGGCCTCTGGCCTGAGCTGCCGATCAGATTGTGTCTGGCGCCCCCCGGTGGCCGTCTGGGGGACTCCAGCCCGGCTTTCTGCTTCCCACGGAGCCGCATTTCTCCTCCTGGCTTTGTTTGCCCGCCAGGTGGAGGAAGTAAACTATACACGCTGACCCTTGGACTGCACGGAGATCAAAGGAGTCCATCCTAAAGGAAATCAACCCTGACTATTCATTGGAAGGACTGATGCTGAAGCGGAAGCTCCAGTACTGTGCCACCTGACGAGAACAGCTGACTCGTTGGAAAAGACCCTGATATTGAGAAAAATTGAGGGCAGGAGAAGAGGGCCACAGAGGATGAGACGATTGGATGACATCATTGACTCAATGGGCCTGAATCTGAGCAAACTCTGGGTTGTAGTGAAGGACAGGGAGGCATGGCATGCTGCAGTCCACGAGGTCACAAAGAGTCTGACGCGACTGAACAACAATAAAATCAAAAATGGAACGAGAGAATATGTTGAGTTTTGCCAGTTGGGTGTGCAATACAGTCTTTTATCTTTTAAAACTCATTGTTAAAAATTACATTATAGGGATTTCCCTGCTGTGGACCAGTTTAGTGGTTGAGGATCCACCTTCCAAGGCAGGGGAAGGGGTTGCAGTTTCCATTACTGGTCAGGGAACTTAGATCCCACATGCCAGGTGGCAACTAAGCCTGGGCACTCTACAGCCTGCGCTCCACTGCAAGAGAAGCCCTCATACAGCAACAAAGACCCAGCACATTTTTAAAAAATGCATTATATAAACTTACATTTAAATTATATTGATAAAAGTAGCAAATGATTAAAAGTAATCACTTCTATTTATTTTACTCTTATCTGTGTTCTTGAGGTTTTTGTATCTACTATATCCATGTAGTGGAAATACCAATGATGTGCCTCTGTACGTTTACTTCTGACTCCATCTTCAGCGACCACCTTAGTAGTCTAACATCAGCCATCAAGGGAGTATTTATACCACAGAAATCGGGAAACTCTAGAAATCAGTCCCCACCACCCCTCTACTTCCCATGGGGGTCAAACGTTCACCAACATACCGCTTTGGTCAGACAGAGGTGGAGTGGACAGAACAAGCCCCACATCTTTTGGGGTGTGTGTGTGTGTGTGTGTGTGTGGTGGGGTAGGCAGTTGCTTTCCTCTTTGTTAAGGCCCAGCACAGTTCCTGACCCTGGTGCTCAATTAGTGAGGAAGGGAGGGAGAGAGAAAATGACCTGCTAAACTGGACTCTGTCCATTTTTTAAGATCAGCTTGTCCAACCTCGACTGTGCCTCTCAACTGACCTTTTTCCAGGTGACCTAACAGTGCTCACTGTGTGGTGTGCAAGGCCTTGAATGCCAGCACTTCAAGTAATTTCCCTGGTAAAGATCAGCCAGGGAAGGATTTTGAGCTGAGGGTGATAGAATTCAAATTTTATTTTGGGATAAGAATTGGGCCTGTGTGCAGGACGGGTTGAAGAGAGGAAGGAATATAATCCAGGAAACCAGGCTGCTCATTCGAGACTTGGTTCAGCACTTGGCGCTGTGTAGGGGCAAGGCTGTGGAAAACAGTGTGGATCACAATCCATGGCCCCGGGGAGTTCAAGAGACAGTAAACGGACAAATACTACGAGTGTGATAGTGCGTTGAAAAGAGCAGGTGCAGGTGCCAGTGGGTGACTCATTCTTCCTGCACTTGATCTTAGCCAAAAGGCCAAGAAGCAATTGACTCATTCTTTCTGGAAGAGGCAAGGAAGCTATGACCCAGCCCGGACAAGTGGGGCTTGCAGCTGTCAAAAGAAGACGGGGCGGGGGGGTCCCAGGTTGAGAACCAGGCTGAGAACCAGGCTGAGAACCCTCAGGCAAAGGCCTGGGTCTGTAGAGGGCCTTGGAGAGCTGGCTGGAAGAGGAGCGCTGAGGGGAGGGAGATGGGTCTGGAGACATGGTGTTCCCACGGCCGAGGCTAAGCAGCAGCCGTCAGCATGGGGGCACAAAGCCGGTCCTGACCAAGTGTCTGGGGGTGTTCCTTGTATTCTCCTGTCCTGATCTGTGTCTGCAGCAACATTCAGTTCCAGCCACATCTCCTACTTCCTTCTGTGATCCAGCCAGAAGGAATACTGACTCAGAGTGTGGCTGAAGTTTCCTGACTCCATACCTGGTCCACGCTGCCTGTCAGAAGCTCTTTTCAAACACACTTGTTTTCTCTCTGTCTCTGTCTGTCTGTCTCTCACATACACACACACACTCCATTTTGGAAACTTTTATGCAACTTTATCATTTAGCTGGTGTCTGGATTCAAAGTCAGTCCCCTGAAGATATTTTTAAAAAAGAATTTAGGGACTTCCTTGTTGGTCTAAGGGCTAAGACTCTGCGCTCCCCAGACAAGGGGCCTGGGTTGATCCCTGGTCAGGGAACT
The DNA here is from genome assembly GCA_006408675.1 of Madoqua kirkii. Taxonomy (NCBI): domain Eukaryota; kingdom Metazoa; phylum Chordata; class Mammalia; order Artiodactyla; family Bovidae; genus Madoqua; species Madoqua kirkii. Next base: position 15,727 of record SJYC01113584.1, read on the forward strand.
GGATCCCACACGACATAACCAAGAGTTTGCATGCTGCATCTAAAGGTCCCAAGTGCCACACCGGACAAAACACAGCCAAATAAACTACTAAGTATCAACAGTAAGAATAAATACAGAAATGGGAAAAGGACCTGAGTCACTAGTTTTCCAAAGAAGACACATGATTTCCAACAGCTATATGAAAAGATACTTGACACCCCTAATCATTAAGAAAATTCAAATCAAAATCACGATAAAAAAGAAAAAAACACCCTGAGATATCACCTCACACCTGTTAGAATGGCTAATACATATGGCTTATGGAATCTTAGTTCCCTGACCAGGGATCAAACCCAGGCCTACAGCAGTGAAAGCACAAAGTCCCTGAGGATGGCTAATATTAATATTAAAAAGACAGAGCTAACAGGTGTTGAGTAGGGTATGGAGAAAAGTGAATGCTTATTCATTGTTGGTGGGAATATAAATTGGTATAGACATGACAGAAAACAGTATGGACGCTTATCATAAAATTAAAAATACTGTTACCTTATGTTTCAACAATTCAACTTCTGGGCAACTTTGAAATCAGTATTTCAAAGTATTTCAAAGATATTTGCACTCCTCTGTTAATTGCAACAGTATTCACGGTAGCCAAGGTATGGAAACAACCCGTGTCCCTCAGCAGATGAGTGGATAAAGAAAATGTGGTATAAATATATGGGGGCCATAAAAAGATGGCCATAAAACATTAAGCCATAAAAATCTTGGGTTTCCCTAGTGGCACAGTGGTTAAGACTCTGTGCTCCCAATGCAAGGGGCATAGGTTCAATCCCCAGTATGGGAATTAAGATCCTTCTCTGTCTGTCTGTCTCTCACATACACACACACACTCCATTTTGGAAACTTTTATGCAACTTTATCATTTAGCTGGGTGTCTGGATTCAAAGTCAGTCCCCTGAAGATATTTTTAAAAAAGAATTTAGGGACTTCCTTGTTGGTCTAAGGGCTAAGACTCTGCGCTCCCCAGACAAGGGGCCTGGGTTGATCCCTGGTCAGGGAACTGGATCCCACACGACATAACCAAGAGTTTGCATGCTGCATCTAAAGGTCCCAAGTGCCACACCGGACAAAACACAGCCAAATAAACTACTAAGTATCAACAGTAAGAATAAATACAGAAATGGGAAAAGGACCTGAGTCACTAGTTTTCCAAAGAAGACACATGATTTCCAACAGCTATATGAAAAGATACTTGACACCCCTAATCATTAAGAAAATTCAAATCAAAATCACGATAAAAAAGAAAAAAACACCCTGAGATATCACCTCACACCTGTTAGAATGGCTAATACATATGGCTTATGGAATCTTAGTTCCCTGACCAGGGATCAAACCCAGGCCTACAGCAGTGAAAGCACAAAGTCCCTGAGGATGGCTAATATTAATATTAAAAAGACAGAGCTAACAGGTGTTGAGTAGGGTATGGAGAAAAGTGAATGCTTATTCATTGTTGGTGGGAATATAAATTGGTATAGACATGACAGAAAACAGTATGGACGCTTATCATAAAATTAAAAATACTGTTACCTTATGTTTCAACAATTCAACTTCTGGGCAACTTTGAAATCAGTATTTCAAAGTATTTCAAAGATATTTGCACTCCTCTGTTAATTGCAACAGTATTCACGGTAGCCAAGGTATGGAAACAACCCGTGTCCCTCAGCAGATGAGTGGATAAAGAAAATGTGGTATAAATATATGGGGGCCATAAAAAGATGGCCATAAAACATTAAGCCATAAAAATCTTGGGTTTCCCTAGTGGCACAGTGGTTAAGACTCTGTGCTCCCAATGCAAGGGGCATAGGTTCAATCCCCAGTATGGGAATTAAGATCCCACATACCTCCCAGCACAGCCAAAAAAAATATTGCTTTTAATTAAAAAAAAAAAAAAAAGAGAGAGGCTAATCCTGCCATTTGGGACAACCTGGATGAACCTGGAGGACATTATGCCCAGTGAAATAAGCCAGACACAGAAACACAAATACTATATGACCTCACTTCTACATGGAATCTAAAAAGCCGAACTCAGAGAAGCAGAGAGTACAGTAGTGGTTGACAAGGGCTGGGAGGTGGGGGAAATGAGGAGACTAGGGTCAAAGGGCACAAATTTCTGATTATAAGATTGATAAGTTCAGACTTCCCTGGTGACTCAGTGGTTAAGAGTCCACCTGCCAATGCCGGGGACCTGGGTTTGATCCCTAGTCCAGGAAGATAGCCCATGCCACGGAGCAACTAAGCCCGTGCACTGAACCTGTGCTCCAGAGCCTGTGAGCCACAACTACCAAGCCCACACGCCTAGAGGCGTGCTCCAAAACAAGGGAAGCCACCGCAGCGAAGAGCCTGCGCAAAGCTACCAAGAGTAGTCCCTGCTTGCCGCAACTGGAGAAAACCCCAGCACAGCAACGAAGACTCCTGGCAGCCAAAAATGAATGTAAAAAAAAAGTCTGAAAAATGATAAGTTCGTTCTAGGGACCAAATGTGCAGCATGGTAAGTACAGTTAATGATACTGTATTGTGTACTCAAAATGTGCTAAGAGATTAAATATTAACTGTTCTTACCACAGGCGACACAGTGGTAAAGAATCCACCTATGTTGCCGGAGATGTGGGTTTGATCTCTGGGTCTGGAAGATCCCCTGGAGAAGGAAATGGTAATCCACTCCAGTGTTCTTGCCTGGAAAATTCCATGGACAGAGGAGCCTGGTGGGCTACAGTCTATGGGGTCACAAAGAGCTGGACAGGACAGAGTGACTGAGTGTGCACACACATTCTTACCACACCCCACACCCCCCACACATACACACAATGGTAACAGGTGATGGATGTGTTAATTAGCTTGAATGTGGTAACCATTTCACAATGCATACATATATCAAATATCACATTGTACGTGTTAAACATGTACAGATTTTATTTGTTAATTACACTTCCATAAAGTGGGGTGAGTCAATAAATAAATACTGTCAAAGAGAAAGAAAGGAGAAACAAACCAGATGGTCTGGCAAAGATTAATCTGTTTAGCATACTTTGAGAGGTCACTTTTGTAGCAGAGAAAAGTCTACCTGTTCTGTCCTGAGTAGTTTTCCTTGAGGTATCAGAGAAGACAAGTTCAGTTATTTCTCGACTCTGGGGAAACCTGGAGAGGTGTGTGGTGGAGCACAGGTGATGAGACACACCTGTGTGACACCTGCCTTTGTCCCTCATCAGCGCCTGCTGGGCTCATCCAGGTGTGCACCATTCCCCTCATCAGGATTTCTCCACCTCCACATGTGCTCCGTCACCCAGTCATTATCCAGCTCTTCTGTGACCTCATGGATGGCAGCCCTCCAAGCCCTCTGTCCATGGAATTTTTCAGGCAAGAATACTGGAGTAGATGGCCATTTCCTACTCCAGGGAATCTTCCCAACCCAGGGATCAAACTCGTGTCTCCTGCGTCTCCTGCCTTGACAGGCAGATTCTTTACCTCTGAGCCACCTGGAAAGCTCGAATTTCTCTACAACCCCTTCAAAGCAGGCTCTTACAGCACCACGCATGACAGAGGCTATTTTGAAATGGAGTGATTAGTTGGTGCCAGTTCAGAAGAACAGTTTTGTGGCAATATTTGAGCCCCTGAATATCAAACACTGGGGAAGGGCAGAATGATCTGAAAACTATCACAAGTATGGTGAGAACATATCTTGCATTCAGTTTTTTAGTTAACCCAGGCCTCTTTTGGGGGGTAAATGTCAAGGATCAGACTGGTCAACCATCAATCATCAAGTGGCTTCTAAAAATGAATGGGCTGTTTCATCTGGGTAAGAGTCAGGAATAAATTACAGAGACCCTCATTTGTTTAATTAATTAATTAACGGCTGTGTTGGGTCTTGTTGCTTCGCACAGACATTCTCCAGGTGCAGCAAGCTCCTTGTCGTTGCAGTACTTGGGCCCCTAGTTTCAGTGGTTTCCCTTGTTGCAAAACACAGGCTCTAGGTGAGGGGACTTCAGCAGTTGTGACACACAGACTCAGTGGCTGTGGTACACGGGCTTAGTTGCTCTGCAGCGTGTGGAAACTTCCTGGACCAGGGATCAAACCCATGTCCCCTGCATTGGCAGGTGAATTCTTATTCACTGCCACCAGGGAAGTCTCCTTATTTGTTTATTATTTGTTTATTTTTGGCTGCACCCCTTTGCTTGTAGTATCTTAGTTCCCAGACCAGGAATCAAACTTGCATCCTCTGCACTGGAAGGCAGACTCTTAACCACTAGACCACCAGGGAAGTCACTTTAAAGACTTGTTCCATTGTCTTCTGCTACTGCTGAGTCGGAGAAGGCAATGGCACCCCACTCCAGTACTCTTGCCTGGAAAATCCCATGGATGGAGGAGCCTGGTAGGCTGCAGTCCGTGGGGTTGCACAGAGTTGGACACAGAACGTGTCCATTGTCTTCTGGCCTCCATTATTTATGCTGAGAAGTCAGAAATTCTACAGACTTGAACTGAAAGGGACAGTTCTTTAGATTCCCAACTTTCTACAGACAAGAAGCAAGTTGGCAAAGAAAACTATTCAGTTATAGACATGAACCGTGTCTTATGGGAAAGCACAGATGATTCAGAGGCCAAAGCCAACAGCCCAGAGGGCAGAGCTAAGTCTCTCCACTCTGGACAATATGCACTCCCGCTCCTGAGCAGGAGGGGGCAGCACGTTGCTCAGCGAGATTACAGAAATGCTGTGGACCAGTCCTTGCTGTGAGTGGGTTATCTCTGGTGGCCATCCTGTCCCTTCCTCACCCCTGCATGTTGGGTGGGCAGGGTGACCTCTCTGGTTCACAGTTCTTCAGATCAAGAGGAATTATGCCCAAGAAGCCTCGAGGGCATGTAAATCTAGTTTAGTTGACAAGACCCTGGACCTCAAGGCTGGCTGATACCATAATGGGATGGGACTTGATGCCATAAGGGGATGGGACTTTAGGGGGTATGGCCAAGTCTTATAGTGTACTATGTTTGTTTCCTTTCTTAATTTTTTCCCCTAAAGTTAATAATCGCCTTTGTTTTTGTTGATTTCCTTTGTACCTACCCACACTTTATGACTCTCCACCAGAGCAATCTCATTAAGGAACATATATCATTTCATCCCCCCCCCCTTTTTAATCCCGCCTTGATACACCCATTTTCCTTTTTCTGGGATACTTGCTTTCTGGGTAGCACTGTCATCCTGGAATGTCCCTTTAACTACCATCTTGGGATTCCATTTGTCTTTCTCCTGGTTGGGGTTCCCTGTCCTGTGTCTCACATCGTCTTCCTCTTTCTTACTTACATTCTCCAGATGTTTCATCCGATTGAAAAGATAGCGCAATGGCAGAGGGCACGATCAGGACGCGGTGACGATGTCAGCATTCCTGTCTCTTTTGTCACAGTGTTCGTGAATGAAGACCGCCCTCTCTGCTTGGGGCACAGCTGCCGTTCTGGAATCTCCCTTCACCAGCATCCCACAGACTCCCTTCTCCTTCTTCCGAGTTTGATCTCTGTTTTCTACAGCCCACATTTCCTGCTTTTTTGGTTTAATTTTTCTTTAGTCAGAGAACATCTTCCCCAACCCCCACCCCCACCCGTGGCTTCCCAAGAATTGTGCCTGGGGGATAAAATTTTCTGAGACTTTCCGTGTTTCAAAATGTCTTTATTTCACTCTCACACTGGAGTCAGTGTGCTGGTTATTGCTTCTTGCTGACCTGTTTCCTTCCCTTCTCCTTTCTGCTAACATACTCTGTGCCGTGGCCACATAGAGCCATATCACCAGCCTGGGCAAGTTGTGAGATAGTCACTGTCCTTTCCTGGGATTGTTCACATTGGATGGGACAGAGGAGGGCTCCAGCCTTTTCACTGGCATCCCTTGAGGAAGAGACTGCAGTGTGCCTGGTTCCAGGAGTCATCTTGGAGCCTGGAGAACCAAGTCACCACCTGGGGGCTAGAAGGAAGGCCATCTGTCCACCGGGTCCTGAAGCTCATCTCTCTGCTGGAGCATCACAGGAAGGTCCCACAAACTGGCCCACGAACCAGAAGCAGAGGCCCCATGAACACCTGTTGTGCTTCAAGAGTGTCAGTTGGCTTCCTGTCATCTCCTTCGGAAAGAAATCCAACTGACTACCCTCCTAGATGGTCACTGCTGAACATTCTGCAAACTTTTCTTTCGGAGGTTGCTGCTGTTGTTTTAAATTATAAATTTTCAGTTATTATACTTCCTAAAAATCTTTATACCCATTCTTTTAAAATGTCTTTTAAAATATCATGAGCATTTTCTACACTTACCCATTCTCCATGAAAATGTAATTTTTAAAAATTATATTGAAAGGGTGTTTTAGTTGCCAATGTCCAAACAAGGTTTTGCTTTATTTTTGCAATTCTAAGTGAGCTGACCACTGACATCTTCATGCTTTTTCTGTATTTAGGTTTTCTTCTTAGAACAGACTTTCAGTGATGAATTCACGGAGTCAAAGGGAATAACTATTTTAAAAAGTTGAAGCAAACACTAACAAACTGATTTACAAACGGGCTGGGCCAGTTATGTGCCCACCAGCTGGCACATTGCCCCATAACCTCGACTAACAGCATTCCACCAGGGTTGAGATAACTCCACACATCTCCTTGCTGTAGCTTTGATTTGCATTTCTTTAATTACTGAGGTTGAATATTTCTCAGTAAGTCTATTAGCCAAGTTGGTTTCCTCTTCGAAGACTTAGTCTGTGTCCTTCATTTCGTCTTTAGGGGTCCAGGGTTTGCCTGATCAATTTCTTAAGCGCTCTGGACAATAATGTTGTCAGCATTTGGCCACATTTCCTGCAAATATTTTTCTTATTGTTTGCTTTTTAACTTTTTTAATTTTAAAAACTATTTTTTTTTTCAGGCTGCACCATGTGGCTTGTGAGTTCACTGTTCCCCAGACACGGATCAAACACAGATCCTCTGTACTGGGAACACGGAATCTTAACCACTAGACGACCAGGGAAGTCCCTGCTTTTTTATTTTGAAGCCAGCTTTGTTTGTGTTCTTTTAGTTTTTGGCCACCTCTCTATTATGTTGTCTACTGTGACTTTTCTTTTTTTTGCCACACAGCATGTGGGATATTAGTTCCCAATGAAAGTGTTAGTCTCTCAGTCATGTCTGACTCTTTGCTACCCCAAGGACTGTCAGTCTCCTCTGTCCATGGAATTCTTCAGGCAAGAATACTAGAGTGTGTAGCCATTATCAAACCCATGCCCCCTGCATTACAAGCTGAGTTTTAACCACTGGACCCTCGGGAAGGTCCCTAAGGTCCCTACCTTGATTTCTAACATTAGAAACCACCCTCTCTGACGGAGTTGGTAGATAGCCACTTTTTTTTTTTTAAAGGAGGAATTGATAAAACATAATTAAGTCTCTGAATCCTTCTGGATTCCAGTTCTCCTTTGTTTGGTGGAGGAAATGAGAAAGAGGCCTGGCTTTCTGCTCACCCTGCAGCTCCATCCCAGCTCTCTGCCTGGTCTGTCTCTTATACACATCTAGATGTGTATAAGAGACAGCCTCTGTCCATGGAATTTTTCAGGCAAGAATACTGGAGTAGATGGCCATTTCCTACTCCAGGGAATCTTCCCAACCCAGGGATCAAACTCGTGTCTCCTGCGTCTCCTGCCTTGACAGGCAGATTCTTTACCTCTGAGCCACCTGGAAAGCTCGAATTTCTCTACAACCCCTTCAAAGCAGGCTCTTACAGCACCACGCATGACAGAGGCTATTTTGAAATGGAGTGATTAGTTGGTGCCAGTTCAGAAGAACAGTTTTGTGGCAATATTTGAGCCCCTGAATATCAAACACTGGGGAAGGGCAGAATGATCTGAAAACTATCACAAGTATGGTGAGAACATATCTTGCATTCAGTTTTTTAGTTAACCCAGGCCTCTTTTGGGGGGTAAATGTCAAGGATCAGACTGGTCAACCATCAATCATCAAGTGGCTTCTAAAAATGAATGGGCTGTTTCATCTGGGTAAGAGTCAGGAATAAATTACAGAGACCCTCATTTGTTTAATTAATTAATTAACGGCTGTGTTGGGTCTTGTTGCTTCGCACAGACATTCTCCAGGTGCAGCAAGCTCCTTGTCGTTGCAGTACTTGGGCCCCTAGTTTCAGTGGTTTCCCTTGTTGCAAAACACAGGCTCTAGGTGAGGGGACTTCAGCAGTTGTGACACACAGACTCAGTGGCTGTGGTACACGGGCTTAGTTGCTCTGCAGCGTGTGGAAACTTCCTGGACCAGGGATCAAACCCATGTCCCCTGCATTGGCAGGTGAATTCTTATTCACTGCCACCAGGGAAGTCTCCTTATTTGTTTATTATTTGTTTATTTTTGGCTGCACCCCTTTGCTTGTAGTATCTTAGTTCCCAGACCAGGAATCAAACTTGCATCCTCTGCACTGGAAGGCAGACTCTTAACCACTAGACCACCAGGGAAGTCACTTTAAAGACTTGTTCCATTGTCTTCTGCTACTGCTGAGTCGGAGAAGGCAATGGCACCCCACTCCAGTACTCTTGCCTGGAAAATCCCATGGATGGAGGAGCCTGGTAGGCTGCAGTCCGTGGGGTTGCACAGAGTTGGACGCAGAACGTGTCCATTGTCTTCTGGCCTCCATTATTTATGCTGAGAAGTCAGCAAATTCTACAGACTTGAACTGAAAGGGACAGTTCTTTAGATTCCCAACTTTCTACAGACAAGAAGCAAGTTGGCAAAGAAAACTATTCAGTTATAGACATGAACCGTGTCTTATGGGAAAGCACAGATGATTCAGAGGCCAAAGCCAACAGCCCAGAGGGCAGAGCTAAGTCTCTCCACTCTGGACAATATGCACTCCCGCTCCTGAGCAGGAGGGGGCAGCACGTTGCTCAGCTATTTTATTCTCTGACTTTTTACTGTTATTATGGAATTGATAAGCATTTATCTCTATAAATGATTTCAAGGATATATATGTGAGTAAAACCACTGCATTTTCAGATAATTCCAAGCCAAGTAGGATTGTTACTATCTTAAGAGCAGGTAAAAAATTCAAAGGTAAACAAAAGTAGATAGAAAATCAGGATCAAAATGCAGATGTGCACTTAGTGAATTATTTTAAAGGAGAGCATAAAGAAAGATATTAAAAGTTAAAACCCAACAAAATGGACTGATACCACAGTTCATAAGTTTAAGCAGATGTGTAAGGTGTATGATGCTCTCTGAAAAGAAACAAACAATGGGTAAGACAATTAGCTGTTAAAACAGAAAAGGTCAAGCAAGAGCCTACAAGTAGTCATCTTCATTCATCAATAACTGAACTCCTGGTATAACAGTGAATTGTTGGGAGCCAATATTTCTACTAATAGTAGTTGTTTTCATAGTAGTTTATTTTCTTTTATTAAACATTTTAGAATCATCAAATCATTAACTGTTGGAGCAACTTGACAACTTAGAGACTTCATATTTTGTCTTACATATTAAAAAAAAATAATGGACTTAGGCTCTATAGGCAAAAAAGGTTAAATAGCATCACTGACTCAATGGACATGAATCTGAGCAAACTCAGGGACATAGTGGAGGACAGAGGAGCCTACAGTACATGAGGTGACAAAGAGTTAGACATGACTTAGCCTGGTGGGCTGCAGTCCATGGGGTCGCTAGGAGTCAGACACGACTGGGTGAATTCACTTTCACTTTTCACTTTCATGCATTGGAGAGGGAGGTGGCAACTCACTCCGGTGTTCTTGCCTGGGGAATCCCAGGGACTGCGAAGCCTGGTGGGCTGCCGTCTATGGGGTCGCACAGAGTCGGACACGACTAAGCAATTTAGCAGCAGCAGCGACTAAACAACAACAACAGGCAAAGTTAAGCTCAAATTAGACAAAATTATTTTCCACGATTTCCCTTTTGGGGTTAAATCTGTCGGAAATCAGCCAAGGGTCATTGTCACCCCATACCCAATTAGGGATCCATGTGCTCTTTATTCTCATATCCTAAACACCTCACTAATCCACCTCACTAATCCCACAGAGGAATTTCAGGTTTTCATCACCGCTGCCATTCTTTCATGCCACAGCTATTTCTGCACAACTTCTACCAGTCACATACACTGGAAATACAACAGCAAAATTCTGTTTGTATCATTGTTGTTGTTCAGTCACTCAGTCATGTCCGTCTCTTTGTGACCCCCATAAACTGCAGCACATCAGGCTTCCTTGTACTTCACCATCTCCCAGAATTTGTTCAAACTGGTGTCCATTGAGTTGATGATGCCTTCCAACCATCTTATCCTCCGTCATCCCCTTCTCCGCCTGCCTTCAATCTTTCCCATCATCCGAGTCTTTTCCAATGAGTCAGCTCTTTGCATCAGGTCACCAAAGTATTGGAATTTCAACTTCAGCATTAGTACTTCCAATGAATATTCAGAGTTGATTTTCTTAAGGATTGGGCTTCCCTGGTGGCCCAACAGTAAAGAATCTGCCTGCAGTGCAGAAACCTGGGTTTGATCCCCTGGGTTGGGAAGATGCCCTGGAGAAGGGAACAGCTACCCACTTCAGTATTCTGACCTGGAGAATTCCATAGACAGAGGATCCTGACAGGCTAGAACCCATGCGGTTGCAGAGTCTGACACAACTGAGTGACTGTCACTTCACTTCCTTAAGGATTGACAGGCTTGATCTCCTTGCAGTCCGAGGGACTCTCAAGAGTCTTCTCCAGCACCGCAGTTCAAGATCATCAATTCTTCAGTGCTCAGCTTTCTGTATGGTCTTTAATACATGACTCTGCATTAGGCTCCCTAATGGCTCAGTGGTAAAGAATCTGCCTACAATGCAGCAGCCACAGGAGATGCGGTTTCGATCCCTGGGTTGAGAAGATCCCCTGGAGAAGAAAACAGCACCTGCTCTAGTATTCTTGCCCAGAAAATCCCGTGGACAGAGGAGTGTAGGGGGCTACAATCCATAGGGTCACAAAGAGTAGGACAGGATCAAAGCAACTTAGCACGTGCTCTTTATTTTCATCCATCTTGCATAGATTTCCTGAAGAATTTTTACAAAACACAAATCTTATTACAATTTTCCTTAACTAAAGCTCTCAATAATTTTCTGCTATCCTGTGGGACTAACACTGAACGCACTATCTCTTCTCAGTATTAACTGCCTTATGATTTAGGTCCCTTTCCTGGTTTATGTATGTGTTCTTGGTCTACCATCCCATAGATCCTGTGCTATAGCTACAGTGAAGTATTAACTTTTACCCAAATATGACAGGCACTTTCACATTGTAAACACAGAATGTTAGCCTCCCTTTTTCTAGTATATTTGGGGAAAAGTGAGTATGTCTTATATCTGATCCTCAGTTGTCCCTTTGGTGTTGCTGTCGTATGAGATATGACGTTCCCTCTGCTCTCAGCTCTAGTTATCATTAACTCTATGGCTGGATACCACCTGATACTTCAGGATGCTCTAATCTTCTGCAGCTGCAATGGAAAATGATATAGAGACAGACATACCTTCCTTTATGTGCCCACCCCTTAATTCTCCACAAGAATCAAGACAAACAGTCTTCTATATATGAGACGTTATTGCAATGTTGATAATTAGAAGAATTAGAATGAATGTAAAACAAATCTAGATGCTATGAATCACCGTTTCTTGTGTTCAAGGAAAAAGAATCCTTTATTCCTTTGTTCCTAGACTTGCTTTCCCATCCTGACGTTTTTCCTCTCTCCCTCTGAAGTAACTGCATACTTCAGTGCACCCCGGGATTAGTATTCAGCCCAGTCCTACTCCTACTTCCTTCCCCCAAGATACTCCAATCCATCCATAACAATTAAAGTTGTTTTAGCTTTAGAACCATGAGACTTCAGCAGCAGAGTCCAGGGAGTGCACTAGGAAACTTTTTGTCACACCACGTATACTATTCTCTAAGATCTCCATCGTGGTGTGAGGTACAATCAATATACTTCCTAATTCCTTGTGTAGTTTGGGGTGGATAACTACTAGACATGTACACATCAGAGAAGATCGTAATAAGAACATTAGAAATAATAATCGAAAACCTCCTCAAAGTGAAGAGCTAACTCATTGGAAAAGACCCTGATGTTGGGAAAGATGGAAGGTAGGAAGAGAAAGGGACAACAGAGAATAAAATGGTTGAATGGTATCACTGACTCCATAGACATGAGTTTGAACAAGCTCCAGGAGTTTGATGGACAGGGAAGCCTGGCTTGCTGCAGTCCATGGGGTCACAAAGAGTCAGACATGACTGAGTCACTGAACTGACCTTAAAACAATTTTTATTCTCTGTGCAAAAGGCCTGCACTGTTTTTCCTGGCCACAATTTATGTAGAACTGGATCTTTTAATAAAGAGCACTTTTGCCTTCTTTTTATACTCTTTTTCTAAGTCCCAGATAATGTCTGAAGGATTATTGGATCTTTGAAAGTGGTCCATTAGGATACCATGACAAACATTGCATATTCCTGTATGGGGGGTGGGGGGTGGGGAGGGGTACCGGGGAGAGGTTAGATGTGTGACTGTTAGAGAAGAAAAAAAGTTACTGCCTTTTTATTTAAAATATTTTCATGTCTTATTTCTCCTGCTAAAAATGCTACTTCTAATGAAAAGATTCAAGCTGAAATGTCTTCTCTGTGATACCTTTCCTAACTCCCCTGTCGCCGTGCAGTAGTTCCCTCTAGGCTTTGCATAGTAAACTTCACTTCTATAGCTTTCAACATATTTCTGTGTTTATTTACATCTTCTTGTTCCAAATTGCCTGTGAGCTCCTGTGAGGACAAAAGCTATGTTTTATTCATCTTTGTCTTTTAGTATTTTACCACCATAGGTGCTTAATAAGTGTTTTGTGAATAAATGAAAGAAGAAAGAGATACCTTTAGTTACACAAGTTAGTGGCAGAGTAGATAGTAAAACTCAGACTTTCTGACTCCTACTCTACTATTTCCCACCATCATCTAACTTGGTCTCCAAATAACAGTTAATTTCCAAATCATAGACTTGAAATCCAAGAAATTTAGTGAATTGTTCAATGCCATACTCATAATGTCAGAAGTGCTATGATTTAAGTCAGGATAGGCTAGATTGTGCTGTAGGAATAACCAAAAATCCCCAAAGCCTGAATCAGCAAAGTTCTATCTATTACTCCCAATATAGTTCTACCTTGGGTTAGGAGGAACAGTTGACACCTTCATTCAGAGACAAAGGCTGATGGACCAGCCACAAATGTGAGCACTGCTTACTGCTATGGCAAAGTTCTGGCACTAGCTATGGCATGAAAGTTACACATGTAGTGCCCACTCACAACTCATGGCATAAGACCAGTCATATTCTCCACCAACCAATAAGGAGATCATGAAACACAGTTATTCCATGTTTCTTCTTGGAGGAAGGACTGGAGATACTTGGTTAGCAACCATTTTTCATAGAAATGCAAGTTAATCAGAGCTCTTGTAGAAATATCTATGGAAAGTATGAAAAAGTGAAAATTGAAAGTGCTAGTCGCTCAGTCCTGTCCCAACTCTTTGCAACCACATGGACTGTAGTCTGCAAGGCTGCTCTGTCCATGGAATTCTCCAAGCAAGAACACTGGAGTGGGTAGCCATTCCCTTCTCCAGGGGATCTTCCTGACCCAGGGATAGAACCCAGGTATCCCACATTGCAGGCAGATTCTTTACCATCTGAGCCACCAAGGAGGTCCCATAATAAGTATATCACAAGTCTAAGTTGAGTATAATTTTCATATATTTAAGATGAGCATAATATTTATATCTAGCCTTGAATTCTTTCTCCCAAGCAACTCTGGAATCTCTTATTTCAGAAAAGATACAATAGATGAGAGATATATTTTAAGATGATTCTGATTAAATAAAATGAATGTGAAACTGTTCAATAAATTTTATATCTTGGCTTAAAACTAAGATATTTGAGTGAAAAATGACTGACTTAAACCATAGAGAAGGTGATTATAGGAAAAACCATCATAAGTTTTTCTCAGATGACTTAAAGAAATAGACTTAAAATCAATATTTAAACATCAAATTAAGTGATTTTCATAGGAGTTACATAAAAATGCCATGGCATACAGAAAATAAAAAGGACACTTGGTAAGAAAGCCCAAGATTCTAGACCTAAGTTCATCATGAATTAGCTATGTGTCCTTGGGTGGCATCTGGTCCCATCACTTCATGGGAAATAGATGGGGAAAGAGTGGAAACAGTGTCAGACTTTATTTTGGGGGGCTCCAAAATCACTGCAGATGGTGACTGCAGCCATGAAATTAAAAGACACTTACTCCTTGGAAGAAAAGGTATGACCAACCTAGATAGCATATTGAAAAGCAGACATTACTTTGCCAACAAAAGTCCGTCTAGTCAAGGCTATGGTTTGTCCAGTGGTTATGTATGGTGTGTGAGAGAACCAAGCACCAAAGAATTGATGCTTTTGGACTGTGGTGTTGGGGAAGACTCTTGAGAGTTCCTTGAACTGTAAGGAGATCCAACCAGTCCATTCTAAAGGAGATCTGTCATGGGTGTTCTTTGGAAGGAATGATGCTAAAGCTGAAACTCCAATACTTTGGCCACCTCATGTGAAGAGCTGACTCACTGGAAAAGACTCTGATGCTGGGAGGGGTTGGGGGCAGAAGGAGAAGGGGACGATCAAGGATGAGATGGCTGGATGGCATGACTGACTCAACGGAGGTAAGTCTGAGTGAACTCCAGGAGTTGGTGATGGGCAGGGAGGCCTGGCATGCTGCAATTCATGGGGTCGCAAAGAGTTAGACACAACTGAGTGACTGAACTGAATTGAACTGAACTGGGTGTTCTGTAGGTATATAAAATGAAAAATGGAAGGGATGTATAAGGTTCCTTGTAACCTAAAGTTATTTGATCTATGTAATTCAACTTATCAAAACTCAATTTAGAAGCAACTACTAGGTAATTAGAGTAATAATTACTATAGCAAGTACAGCCCAAAATTTCAATGGCTTAAAATAACATAATTTTATTTTTAACCCACAGAATAGTATTCCTAACAGGTGATTTTCTCCCCACACTCTGACTCAGGAAATACATGTTTTCTTCCATCTAGTGAATCTAGTACTCTTGCCTGGAAAATCCCATGGATGGAGGAGCCTGATGTGCTGCAGTCCATGGGGTCGCTGAGAGTTGGACACAACTCAGTGACTTCACTTTCACTTTTCACTTTCATGCATTGGAGAAGGAAATGGCAACCCACTCCAGTGTTCTTGCCTGGAGAATCCCAGGGATAGGGGAGCCGGGTGGGCTGCCATCTATGGGGTCGCACAGAGTCGGACACGACTGAAGCGACTCAGCAGCAGCACCAGCAGTGACTCCATCCTCCACTGGAGCCTCAGAGTCCTCTGCTTCTACTCAGAAGCAGCAGGGGGCATAGTGGAGAAGCCCAGTCCAGACGGTGCACACATCACTCTGCTCACCTTCCACTGGACAAAGATCCCACTAGAGAGAACACACAGCCCCACATGGATGCAGGGAGGACTGGAAAATGCAGCGGATGGCTGGAGACCCTTCTCCCAGCACCAACTTCATCCTGTGGAAGTAGGGAGCTGAATTTGTGGAGAACATTTCACCCTCATCTAGTTTCTCTTGATGGCCACCTCCCTCCTTCAAAGAATTAACCACTCCTCTCTGTTGCTCCGCCTGCACTCAGAATGCTATCCTGGTACCTCCACTACTTGATTCCTTTAGGTGACAAATATTCAAGGGCAGGGTCCACTGTTTATCAGCCGTATATTTCTCAGCACCTGGCCCTATTCTGGAACAAAGTATTATTCAATAACAAATTTTGACTAAATGAATTTACTCAAAATCCTCTCTCCTACATTTATGTTTCTTTTTTTTTCATGATATGTTAACTTGGAAAAGTATCTTACATCTAAAAAATTTTGTTATAGATCTTTATCAGAACCTATTGATCCTGCAAAACTTGTTAGGATTATTACATGAAAAAACTAATTAAGTGTCTAGTTATAAATGATGATTCCCAGCCCTTTATTATCCTCTGAAAACCATATCCGCTTCATAAGCAGATGGAGGACAAGGCTCTTTTGAAATCCTGATCTTAGAGACAGGGCTTGAAATATTCCTTCATTCTTTCAGCTTATCTCCATAAACACCAGGTTTTAAAGTGAATAAAAGTGAAAATGATACGTCATATTGTATTAGTCTATTTATCTAGAATAATTAGACTGTGTGAACCTTCAAAAAATACACAAGGGTACCCTGAAACATAGGGCTTCCCAGGTGGCACTAGTGGTAAAGAACCCACCTGCTAAAGCAGGAGACATAAGAGACAGGGGTTTGATCCCTGGGTTGGGAAGATTCCCTGGAGGAGGGCATGGCAATCCACTCCAGTATTCTTGCCTGGAGAATCCCATGGACAGAGGAGCCTGGCAGGCTGCAGTTTATAGAGTCACAAAGAGTCAAACACAACTGAAGTGACTTAGCATGCACACACCCTGAAAAATAACAGACAATAGAAAACACCTAAAATATTTTGTCCATAAGCAATAGTGAACATTTTGAAACAAATTAACTTTTTGGTCAGTTCCTATTTAGTCCAGACCAAATATATAAATATGTAATGATATGTTATTGCAGAATCCACTCATTTATCCAACATTTATTAAGAACCTAGTTTGACTTACTAACCTACATTATTTAGGAAAAATCAAGCCATTTTTTCAAATTACCTAGGTAATTATAGAATGCTTAGCACTGGATATGCAGCAAGATCTTTGAGGAGAATTTTTAATTATAACACATGGCTCTTTAAGGACAAGAGCTCACATCTTGCTTGACTTTCCAATAAATATTTATAGAATAAATTACTACCAAAATAAATCCTCTTTGTTTTTAAATCTGTTTTAAAACTTTTTTTACCTATGACGATATTGAACTTTATCAGAATCCTGTGACCTGAGAAAGCAGTAATAATTAAAAGAAACAAAACAGCTTTTTGTGTTCCAGGCAGTGATTTACTGTAAAGAAACAATGTTTCCCATGTGAGTTAGGTAAGATTAATCGAGGCTCCCCTTGTTTACCTATGACAAGACAGATAAAATCTCTCTCTTTCACTTACAAATGATTAGCTGAACTACTTGTCTCCACTGATTTATCAGGACAGAATGCTTGTTAATTAAAGTTTGCTTTAACCTCTCTCCTTCCACCAAACCTCTGAACTTTGACCTGAGCCAGCATAAAATTCCTACTAAGAGTCCCACCTGAGAAAAGACAGCCCAGGGTAACACAACCGCTGATACTCTCCCATCCCACTTACCCACATTCTGTTTTTACTAGCCTTGTTTATTTTTCACTATGAAAGAAAAACCCTTTTTGACTAAGTTTTGAATGCTTTCAAAGCTCACTGCAATAGTCCCTCTCCACCATTAAAACACTCTTTCTGCTGTAATAATCCTTTCCAGAAAAATCTCTCCTTACTTAAGTTCCAAGTTGTTTTTTTTTAATTTTATACCTACATTAAAAGAAAATTACTCCTCCCAACACACCCAAAACACAAATGTGAGCTAAATATCTAATAGATTCTTAATTTATTTTTCTTATCTGACATCATATAGGATTTTCTGATTCCATAACATAAAAATGTGTATTAATATCCAAGTTGAATAAGGTAAATATTTAGAACCTGTACCAAACAAAGACAATTTTAGAAATAAGAATTTGGGATTTTGTCTTGGGATTTGGGGAGCCCTTATAGGAACACACACACACACACAAAATGATACCTGAATGTTAGGGGCTACTGTGTTGTTATTATACAAACTGTCTTTTCTTAAGATTGAATACGTACTGCCATCTACTGGTAAGTGGTACAAAATCAAGTCAATATGTAGACAGCAGCTTCTACAAAATGATGAGAGCATATTTGCTGAAAAGACAGTCTTCTCAATACATAACAGACCAAATAACAAATATTTATGTTTTATATGCATTATTTACTGACCCACCACATTTAAATACTCTTCTATCTCAGTTCAGTTCATTCGCTAAGTCGTGTCTGAGTCTTTGTGACCCCATGAACCGCAGCATGCCAGGCCTCCCTGTCCATCACCAACTCCCGGAGTTCACCTAGCCCCATGTCCATCGAGTTGGTGATGCCATCCAACCATCTCAACCTATGTCGTCCCCTTCTCCTCCTGCCCTCAATCCCTCCCAGCATCAGGGTCTTTTCAAATGAGTCAGCTCTCCGCATGAAGTGGCCACAAGTGTTGGAGTTTCAGCTTCATCATCAGTCCTTCCAATGAACACCCAGGACTGATCTCCTTTAGGATGGACTGGTTGGATCTCCTTGCAGTCCAAGGGACTCTCAAGAGTCTTCTCCAACACCACAGCTCAAAAGCATCAGTTCTTCGGTGCTTAGCTTCTTCATAGTCCATCTCTCACATCCACACATGACCACTGGAAAAACCAGAGCCTTGACTAGACAGACCTTTGTTGGCAAAGTAATATCTCTACTTTTTAATATGTTGTCTAGGTTGGTCATAACTTTCCTTACAAGGAGTGAGCGTCTTTTAATTTCATGGCTGCAGTCACCATCTGCAGTGATTTTGGAGCCCCAAAAAATAAAGTCTGACACTGTTTACACTGTTACTTCATCTATTTGCCATTAAGTGATGGTACCAGATGCCATGATCTTCATTTTCTGAATGCTGAGCTTTAAGCCAACTTTTTCACTCTCCTCTTTCACTTTCATGAAGAGGCTCTTTAGTTCCTCTTCACTTTCTGTCTTAAGGTGGTGTCATGCATATCTGAGGTGATTGATATTTCTCCTGGTAATCTTGATTCCAGCTTGTGCTTCTTCCAGCCCAGTGTTTCTCGTGATGTACACTGCATAGAAGTTAAATAAGCAGGGTGACAATATACAGCCTTGACATACTCCTTTTCCTATTTGGAACCAGTCTGTTGTTCCATGTCCAGTTCTAATTGTTTCTTCCTGACCTGCATATAGGTTTCTAAGGAGGCAGGTCAGGTGGTCTGGTATTCCCATCTCTTTCAGAATTTTCCACAGTTGTGGAAATTGGGATCCACACAGTCAAAGGCTTTGGTTTCTATCTCAGATTTTCCCAAAAACATGTTTTAGTTGGTTAAAAAAAATGAGAGCGTCTTTTAATTTCATGGCTGCAGTCACCATCTGCAGTGATTTTGGAGCCCCAAAAAATAAAGTCTGACACTGTTTACACTGTTACTTCATCTATTTGCCATTAAGTGATGGTACCAGATGCCATGATCTTCATTTTCTGAATGCTGAGCTTTAAGCCAACTTTTTCACTCTCCTCTTTCACTTTCATGAAGAGGCTCTTTAGTTCCTCTTCACTTTCTGTCTTAAGGTGGTGTCATGCATATCTGAGGTGATTGATATTTCTCCTGGTAATCTTGATTCCAGCTTGTGCTTCTTCCAGCCCAGTGTTTCTCGTGATGTACACTGCATAGAAGTTAAATAAGCAGGGTGACAATATACAGCCTTGACATACTCCTTTTCCTATTTGGAACCAGTCTGTTGTTCCATGTCCAGTTCTAATTGTTTCTTCCTGACCTGCATATAGGTTTCTAAGGAGGCAGGTCAGGTGGTCTGGTATTCCCATCTCTTTCAGAATTTTCCACAGTTGTGGAAATTGGGATCCACACAGTCAAAGGCTTTGGTTTCTATCTCAGATTTTCCCAAAAACATGTTTTAGTTGGTTAAAAAAAACAAAAAACTTTTATTTTATTATGCCAAAGCCTTGACTGTGTGGATCACAACAAACTGCAAAAATTCTTAAACAGATGGAAATACCAGACCACCTTACATGCCTCCTGAGAAATCTGTATGTAGGTCAAGAAGCAACAGTTAGAACCAGACATGAAACAATGGACTGGTTCAAAATTAGAAAAGGAGTACATCAAGGCTGTATATTGTCACCCTGCTTATTTAACTTATAAGCAGAGTACATCATGAGAAATGCTGGGCTGGATGAATCACAAGCTGGAATCAAGATGGCCAGGAGAAATATCAATAACCTCAGATATGTAGGTGACATCATGCTTATGGCAGAAAGTGAAGAAGAGCTAAAGAGCCTCTTGATGATAGTGAAAAAAGAGAGTGAAAAAGTTGGCTTAAAACTCAACATTCAAAAGACTAAGATGATGGCATCCAGTCCCATCATTTCATGGAAAATAGATGGAGAAAAAGTGGAAGCAGTGACAGACTTTATTTTCTCGGGCTCCAAAATCACTGTGGATGGTGACTACAGCCATAAAATTAAAAGACTCTTGCTCCAAAGAAGAAAAGCTATGACAAACCTAGATGGCATATTAAAAAGCAGAGACATTCCTTGCTGACAAAGGTCCATATAGTCAAAGCTATGGTTTTTCCAGTTGTCATATATGGATGTGAGATTTGGACTATAAAGAAAGCTGAGCACTGAAGAACTGATGCTTTCGAACTGTGGTACTGGAGAGGACTCTTGAGTCTCTTGGGCAGTAAAGAGATCAAGCCAGTCAAATCTTAAGGAAATCAACCCTGAATATTCATCAGACACACTGATGTTGAATCTAATACTTTGGCCACCTAATGCAAAGAGCCCACTCATTGGAGAAGACCCTGTGCTGGAAAAGATTGAAGATAGGAGGAAAAGGGAATGACAGAGGATGAGATGGCTGGATGGCATCACCAACTCAATGGACATGAGTTTGACCAAACTCTGGGAGATAGTGAAAGACAGGAAAGCCTGGCATGCAGCAGTCTATGGAGTGGCAAAGAGTTGGAGACATCTGAGCAACTGAACAACAAAATAATTCTTAAATGAGTCTGGGTAAAATATCTGAATAAGTCTAATAGTTACATACATTGAATAAGGCATTGAAATTCAGTATAATATTCAGCTTGATGCAAAAAAATATGGTGTGCATATATAAGCAATACCAATATCATTTGGAAACTTGTTAGGAATGAATCTTAGTTTTCTCTTTTTACCCACTTGATAAGAATCTGCATTTTCACAGGATCATTAGGTAATGTATATGTACGTTCAACTTTGAGAAGCTCTGATAGGAAGTACTGTACAGCACTGTATGTCAAAGACCTTTTTCAAGAAAGGGAGGTGCTCAAGAGTTTTATCATGGTTTCAGAATAATTTTTCATTTTTCAATCTTCAAATGGATATTATCTTGCAGTTAATTTTTTTGAATCATTGTGAGATCAATTGAAGTAGTCTTAGAACAAATTATACCTCTGCTAAAGAAAAAGAACAATGCCCTCAGGCTCTATGTTAACATTATACATTTGTGCATACTGAAGTTCATTAAACTGTTCAGCATCATTGATGAGACTTTCTACATGATTAATTACTGAAATTGCCATGCTTACCAAATAGGTCAAGAGTTACATAATCAAGGGAAAAATACAAACAAGCTAAAGAGTTGAGTTGAGAACAGGTAAATTTAGGCAGTAAATTGCAAGCACATTGTAATCAAGGGAAAAATACAAACAAGCTAAAGAGTTGAGTTGAGAACAGGTAAATTTAGGCAGTAAATTGCAAGCACATGGGTACACACACATACACACATTGACAATGAACTCCTAAAGTCAAGTTGACAGGCCACAGGAGCCAAACTTTAACAGATCTCTGGTTCTTCACAGGTCCCACAATTACATGTATTAGAAAGGAGTGCCATTGTCTCAGGCAATTTCATTTATAGTACTGGATTCCTCTTTAAAAAAGCACACAGATAAAGTATATGTTCTACAGAGTAAAAGACATAGCCTTGATTTTTCATGAGTTAAAGGTAAGATAATACCATTTGGGGTAGAAAACTGTTGAGACTTCCATGGTCTAGCACATAGTCAATATTTAAACATTTCATGTATGCTTGAAAATGTGCATTTTCTAGTTAGTGGGTGCTAAGTAGATAGAGAAATCAAAATTGTTAACTGTTAATTATGGTGTCCATGTTTATATCATACTAACTTTTTTGTCTGAGCTATCAGTTACTATAAGTACATTAATATCTCCCACTATCATGAATTTTAGAAAATATATCTTGTTCTAGCAAGTCTGCTTCCTGAATTTTAAACCTGTTCTGTTGTGTCCAACTCTTGAGAATCTATGGACTAATCCCCCAGGCTCCTCTGTCCATGGGATTTCCTACGTAACAATACTGGAGTGGGTAGCCATTCCCTTCTCCCAGGATTTTCCTGACCCAGGAATGGAACCCTGGTCTCTTGCATTGCAGCCAGATTCTTTACCCTCTGAGCCACCAGGGAAGCTCCATTCTATTAATAGTAGATTATATTTTCCTGAGAAAAACAAGATCATGATTATATTTTGACCATCTTTATTATTAATAATGCTTTTCATCTTAAATTCTGAATGATTTATACTACCCAATGTAAGCCAAATGCCAGAGGTTAAGGGCACAGTCTTTTAGAAGGCTTCAGTTCAGGCAGTACCCACAAGTTCATGCATCTATAGGGCCACCCCAACTGCTAACCAGCTGGCTATAATTTTTATAAGCTCTTTATATATTTTAGATATTAAGGACTTTTCAGACATATGATTTATAAATATTCTCTTTCATTTAGTTGGTTGTTTTTTCATTTTGTTGATGATCCTTTGTTGTGCAGAAGCTTTTTAGTGTGATGTCACCCCACTTGTTATTATTGTCTGCTTTTGGTATCAGTTGAACTTTTAATTGTCAGAGGTCAAAGCCTTCTTTCTAGGATTTCCTTTGTGTTATCTTTGGAGCAAGATACAGATGACACCTTTATATCCACAAATAAATTTTCTGTCCATTCTCATCCAACAGTTGTTTCAGCAATAACTCATAAAATTCCTAGCCAAGTGACATTTTCTAATATTGAGGGCTCTAAGGCATCTAGAAGTCTAAGTATTCTGTCACTAGTAGAGATACAGGCAAAACCTTTAGCTAATTCACAATACACAAGTAGAGTTGGAGAGCTAGACATTGGAATTGCCATGTCTCTTTACTGTCTCCTACTTCACTTCCAGGTTCATTTCCTAAACTTAAGCCTCAGAATCTTCTACTTAAGATTATTTTTAACAACCTCCTAATGGGCTTCCTGCCCCCAATCTTGTCCCTGCCAGACCCGTTCTTCACTTTAAATCCTGAATAATCTTCCTAAATCACTCATTTAATTATGTCATTCCTATCCTCAGAATCCTAGGTTGTCTTATATATCTTACATATCTTACCTACCTTAACTGCTCTTAGGATAGGTTCCAAACACTAATATTAACTGTTAGGCATTTTTTTGAAAAACGAATTTTGATTATCTGAATTCACTCTGCAATTTTTGTCCTTCAGGTCATTGCTCTTGCTTTTGCTTCTGCTTGCAAAACACTTTCTACATCATCTCTTCATGTGGCTAACTCAGCTGAGCCCTTGATCCTTGCATAAAACTTCCCTGAATTTCCAAAGGCTGGATCAGGTGCTGTCCTCCTCTGCCATCACATATGACCAGAGAACTCAGTACTTAACCCTGTTATAGACCTTACCATTCACCTCCTCTTAAATTTTGTGAGGGCTAGCTTTGTATCTTAACTTGTTCACTATTCTAACACCTATCAGTGCATTCCCATAGTAAGTATTCAGGAAAGTTTTTCTAAATGCGTGAACTAGTAAAGCACAAAATTATTCAGAAAAAAAGATACATTTGCTTCCTGCCAGTACTTTTTTCTGCTAGCAAACTCATTTTTGGAGAATAAATTTCACTAATCTAAATATACTGGAATATTGCTCTAAAGTGAACAGATACAAAGAAGTAACATTCTGTATAAGATAAATTCATGATGGACTCACAAAGTTAGTTGCTGATGTTCCCAAAATTCAGTTCAGTTCAGTCACTCAGTCTTGTCTGACTATTTGCAACTCCATGGACTGCAGCATGCCAGGCTTCCCTGTCCATCACCAACTCCTGGAGCTTGCTCAACTCATGTCCATTGACTTGGTGATGCCATCCAACCATCACATCCTCTCTTGTCCCCTTCTCTTCTTGCCTTCAATCTTTCCAACATCAGGGTCTTTTCCAATGACTCAGTTCTTTGCATCAGATGGTCAAAGTATTGCAGTTTCAGCTTCAGCATCTGCCCTTCCAATGAATATTCAGAATTGATTTCCTTTAGGATTGACTGATTGGATCTCCTTGCAGTCCAAGGGACTCTCAAGAATCTACTCCACCACCACAGTTCAGAAGCATCAGTTCTTCGGCACTCATCTTTCTTTATAGCCCAACTCTCACATCCATACATGACTGTTGGAAAAACCATACCTTTGACTAGTCAGACCTTTGTTGCCAAAGAAGTGTCTCTGCTTTTTAATATGCTGTCTAGGTTGCTCATAGCTTTTCTTCCAAGCAGCAAGCATCTTCTAATTTCATGGCTGCAGTCACCATCTGCAGTAATTTTGGAGCCCCCCCCCCCAAAATAAAGTCTGACACGTTTCCATTGTTTCCCCATTTATTTGCCATGAAGTGATGGGACCAGATGCCATGATCTCCATTTTTAGAATGTTGAGCTTTAAGCCAGCTTTTTAACTTTCCTCTTTCACTTTCATCAAGAAGCTCTTTAGTTCTTCTTCACTTTCTGCCATAAAAGTGGTATCATCTGTGTATCTGAGATAACTGATACTTTTCCTGGCAACCTTGATTCCAGATTGTGATTCTTGCAGCCCAGGATTTCTCATGATATACTCTGCATGTAAGTTAAATAAACAGGGTGACAATATACAGCCTTGATGTACTCCTTTCCTGATTTGGAACCAGTCTGTTCTTACATGTCCAGTTCTAACTGTTACTTCTTGACTTGCATATATATTTGTCAAGAGGCAGGTCAGGTTGTCTGGTATTCCTATCTCTTTAAGAATTTTCCAGTTTGTTGTGATCTATACAGTCAAAGGCTTTGTTGTAATCAATAAAGCAGAAGTAAATACTTTTTTGGAATTCTCTTGTTTTTTCTATGATCCAACGGATGTTGGCAATTTGGTCTCTGGTTCCTCCTCTTTTTCTAAATCCAGCTTGAGCATATGGAAATTCATGGTTCACAGACTGTTAAAGCCTGGCTTGGATAATTTTGAGCACTACTTTGCTAGCCTGAGTGTGGGGCCCTAAACGGGAAACCTTAAAACAAAGAGGCTAGCTTTGTGGTCTAAAACCTAAGATGGCTCCTGGCGGAAGAGATGGGGGCAGGGTCTATGTGGTCTGTCAAAGTTTTTGACTGGCTCTCTTGATTTCTGTGCACGTAGACAGTGTGTGATCTCCATAGACTCCTATTATAATGAAGGGGCATGACAATTTGACCTTTAACGTGATTGGTGCAACTATGGAAAGTCCCTCCTAAAACCCTCCTGCTTGCCTATATAAGCTGGGAGTTTGTAACAATAAAGCAGAACTGTTTCCACAGAACCCCTGTTGCGTCTGATTGTCTCTTGCTCGCAGAGGAGCTGGGTTGGCAGACAGCAGGCTCATCTCTCCTCGGGACCCCTCAGCTTTGCTGAGGGAAGTTCCACTGCCTCTACTCTTTCTGCGAAGTGCCCCCCGCACCTGAGATGAGTGCAACTGTGCTGTAGTTTGAACACTTTAGCATTGCCTTTCTTTGGGTTTGGAATGAAAACAGACATTTTCCAATCCTGTAGTCACTGCTGAGTTTTCTAAACTTTCTGACTTATTGAGTTCAGCACTTAAACAGCATCATCTTTTAGGGTTTGAAATAATTCAGCTGGAATTCCATCCCCTCCACTAGCTTTGTTCATAGTAATGCTTCCTATGGCCCACCTGACTTGGTATTCTAGGATGGATGGCTCTAGGTGAGTGATCACACCATTGTGATTATCTGGGTAAGATCTTTTTTCTGTAGTTCTTCTGTGTATTCTTGCCACCTCTTCTTAGTATCTTCTGCTTCTGTTAGGTCTGTACCATTTCTGTCCTTTATTGAGCCCATCTTTGCATGAAATATTCCCTTGGTGTCTCTAATTTTCTTGAAGACAGCTCTAGTCTTTTCCACTCTATTGTTTTCCTCTATTTTTTTGCACTGATCATTGAGGAAGGGTTTCTTATCTCTCCTTGCTATTCTTTGGAACTCTGCATTCAAATGGGTATATCTTTCCTCTTCTCCTTTGTCTTTCACATCTCTTCTTTTTATATATATTTGTAAGGCCTCCTCAGACAACTATTTGGCCTTTTACATCTCTTTTTCTTAAGATGGTCTTGAACACTACCTTCTGTACAATGTCATGAATCTCTGTCCATAGTTCATCTAGCATTCTGTCTATCAGATCTAATCTCTTGAATCTGTTTGTCACTTCCACTGTATTATCGTAAGGGATCCGATTTAAGTCATACCTGAATGGCCTAGCGGTTTTCCCTACTTTCTTCAATTTAAGTCTGAGTTTGGCAATAACGAGTTCATGATCTGAGCCACAGTCAGCTCCTGATCTTGTTTTTGCTGACTATAGAGCTTCTCCATCTTCAGCTACAAGGAATATAATCAATCTGGTTTTGTACAGACCATCTGATAATGTCCATGTGTAGAGTCTTCTCTGTGTTGTTGGAAGAGGGTGTTTGCTAGGACCATTGATTTCTCTTAGCAAAACTCTGTTAATCTTTGCCCTGCTTAATTTTATACTCCAAATTTGCCTATTATCCAGGTACCTCTTGACTTCCTATTTTTGCATTCCAGTCCCCTAAGATGAAAAGGATCTCATTTCCCCAAAGGATTTTATGTTCCCCAAAGCAGTTTGTTTTAAGGTGGCCATACTTGAATGGTTTGCATGCCAAGATGCATGGCTAAAACATATGTCTCTCTTATAGGGTAAGCCGTCCCAGCACAAGAAAATCCTCCAGTGCTTTGCTTCAGAATACTGAAGAGCTTAACATGTAAGAGAGTTTTTAAGAAAATAGGTATTTGGAGATATTTTTTAAAACGCTAGAGAAGTAAAGCTTTTGTTCATAAAATAGAGCTCTTTTGTTTTGCAAATCAAGTTTAATTCACACAGACACAAATACCTGCCACTCAGAAAGAAAAATGTAAATTTATTTTTACAGGAAGAGAAAATACTATACTTTAAAGGACTTCATCTTCCACCTTGCAAAACTGGAATCACGCATAGCTCTGTGTAGTACTTTGCACAAAATACATTCACCTTCCAAGAATGAAAACAAAGAAAAAGCTTGCGTATTATTTTTTTTGTAAAATAAGCACACATATGATAATTTGGTGTATTAGTGCAAACAAAGTACACATTTTGAATGCTTCAGAAAACTACAACTTTGTTACAAGCTAATAGGTTGTTTCTTATAACAATATTCTAGGACACCTATCAAAAGGATGTCCAGTCAAGAGGTTGACATAGTTTCAAAGAGAGGCCATTAATCTGGTGACAGCGATCCATTAAACTAACTCTGCAAATCATTTTGTTGGAGGAATGAAATATTGGAGTGAGAGTAGGACTCTTGTTTGCTGTCATTATTGACTAATTACAACATGATTGCTTAGGGACAAGCCAATTTTTTGTACCATGTAGAAAGATAACAAAGATAAAGAAACTCCTGTTTAGAGCAACTCAGCTTTTTAAAGGAATATATTTCTCCATTTGATTCTCCACAGAAAACAAAGAGAAACTTGTTCTTCTATTTTAGGAAGGATAGGTGAGAGCAGATTTAATTTAAGGTAACATAATTAGTAAAATACTTTTTTATTCTGTGATTAAACTATATGAAAAATTCAATAGAATGCTAAATAACTTATTATCTACTATACCACTTTATACACTACTAAAGCTAATTATTTTTCTCTCAAAAAGTTTCTTAGATTTTGGTTTCTAATATAGAGATATAATAATAATAGCTATAAAAATATTGATCTAACTAAAGGAATCAAATATTTCTTAAGGTTGCATTTATAGCTTTTAAATTTAATCTAAGCTTGCCCTTATGAAAAGTTGTGATGTTTTTTGGAATCATTCTCCAAGATGTACACTCAATTTTTGATTATCTAAGAGAGCAGAATATAGAAAATAGCAAAGATAGCTAGATCTACAAATCACTTCCTTGCCTAAACCTCAACTAACATATTTCATAAAGCAAATTCAAGTTAAAGGATTAATAATCAGGAAAATGACTAAAAGGTTAGTAGCAAAAGAGGAAAGAAAGAAAAGAGGAATCTGAAAAATATGGTAACTACATTATTAACTCTCAAAATACTCCTTTAAAGCAGTGGAAGAGGGGATACTTGGATTGAATAAAATGCAGGCCAAAGTTTGGCCTATCGGGTGTAAGTAATACATACACAGGTGTCCCAGATAGCACTAGTGGTAAAGAATCCACCTGCCAGTGCATGTAGATGTAAGCGACATGGATTCAATCCATGGATTGGGAAGATTCGCTGGAGAAGCAAATGGCTATCCACTCTAGTATTCTTGCCTGGAGAATCCCATGGATAGAGGAGCCTGGTGGGCTACAGTCTATGGGGTCACAAAGAGCTGGACACTATATAGAAGTCATTTAGCATGCACGCACTATATATACACAGAGACTTAACATATTATGAGATACAAATGGAGTAAGTGAACAGACTGCATAGGACAGAGGAATAAAATTTAGTTTCTCATTCTGTAATTGCAAAATGAGGCAGTAACTGTTTAAGCATTTTTCACTGATTTATAAAATATCCTGAGTGCATCAAGTGTAGGAACAGCGGTCAGTAAGACAGGTACAATAACTGTCTGAATCTTCAGAAGAATATATATTTTGATGACAATTAATTAATCAATTAATTAATGCTATACAAAGTCTATGAGGAAATTAAGGGTGCTATGATAACACAAAACAAGGACTTGACTGAGTCTGAGAGGGAATTATCCTCTAAGGAAGTTACATTTAAAGGTCACCAGGAGGTAATTCCATTTAACAAAACGTTATTGAGTACAAGCTGTGTGTAAAGTATCACATCTTTTTTTTTCTGAATCATGGCATCTGGTCCCATCACTTCATGGGAAATAGATGGGGAAACAGTAGAAACAGTGTCAGACTTTATTTGGGGGGGCTCCAAAATCACTGCAGATGGTGACTTCAGCCATGAAATTAAAAGATGCTTACTCCTTGGAAGGAAAGTTATGACCAACCTAGACAGAATATTCAAAAGCAGAGACATTACTTTGCTGAATAAGGTCCATCTAGTCAAGGCTTTGGTTTTACCTGTGGTCATGTATGGATGTGAGAGTTGGACTGTGAAGAAGCTGAGCACCGAAGAATTGATGCTTTTGAACTGTGGTGTTGGAGAAGACTCTTGAGAGTCCCTTGGACTGCAAGGAGATCCAACCAGTCCATTCTGAAGGAGATCAGCCCTGGGATTTCTTTGGAAGGAATGATGCTAAAGCTGAAACTCCAGTACTTTGGCCACCTCATGCGCAGAGTTGACTCATTGGAAAAGACTCTGATGCTGGGAGGGATTGGGGGCAGGAGGAGAAGGGGATGACCAAGGATGAGATGGCTGGATGGCATCACTGACTCAATGGGCATGAGTCTGAGTGAACTCTGGGAGTTGGTGATAGACAGGGAGGCCTGGCTTACTGCGATTCATGGGGTCACAAAGAGTCAGACATGACTGAGTGACTGAACTGAACTGAGCAATAGTAGAAGGTATACCTCTAAATGTACTTCCAGGGCCAAGAATGGACAGCAAAGCCTGAACAAACAGCTTGCATTCTGCACACATCTGTATCCTGCCTGAGAAAGAGTCCTCTCAATACATCTTCTAGGACCAGATCCTACAACAGTGTGAAAACCAATAGTCCCAAGGAGCCTCTAGAGCTGAACTTTGTAGTGGACCATAGGCTGATAACTTGGCTACATGAAGTTCCGGCTCTGGATTTAAAATCTTAGTCACAAAGAAAGAATGAAATAACGCCATTTGCAGCAACATGGATGGACTTAGAGATTATCAATCTGAGTAAAGTAAGTCAGAAAAAGACCAATGATATCACTTATATGTGGAATCTTAAAGTGCTGGAGGATATTCTCAGCAAATAGTCAACCCAAGATTGAACACATAATCGTATCTATCATGCTTTTATTCTTCCACTGTTAATGGTGATTAACATTCAAAATGAAACAAAAAATGAAATTTCACTTTTAATTTAACTCTGAGTTGCAAAGTTCAGAGATAAAGGGAGGAAAGAGGTCTGTTGAAGAGGAATGTTCATTGCATACCATGTCATATTCTTTAGAGCAACAGAGAATCTCACTGCTGCCCTGGGCCTGTGCCACATGCTCTGCTGAACAGATCCCATGAAAGCTATGGTCTGCATGTAATGTTTGATTTTAATTTAAAAATGACTTTTAAAATAGCCAAAAAGTTGATTAAAAAGTATTTTTTAAGTTTTCTCTCTCTTTTTTTTTTTTTTTGGTTGTTTTGTTTTACCTATTCATCTGTCAGTGGACATTTATTAATATCCTCATGTTGTATCTCCTCTTTGTTGCTTTCTCAGAAAGTAAATATATTCCTTCTCTATGGTCTTGACTCTAATATGTTAATAGGTAGTCCTATCACCTAAAAGGGTAAATAAAATCTGTAAGAGCTACTAGCTTACTGGTTCAATAAAGATATGCCAAGGTTAAAGTAAGTCAACTGCAACTCAAGATAACAGAAATGACCAAGAAGGATCAGATATGTGCCCATATTTACTCACTTAATAAAGGAACAAAAGGACGTTATAAGGATGACACAGTACACTGTATTAGTGACTAATCTGATTTTAATTGCTCCAGAGTCCAATTATCTTCTTGCTCTATTTTTACACAATGTTCACACAGTCAATTCTTTATTCCTAGAAGAATTTTTCACATCATTAAAATTGAGAAAAAAATTAAACCTATATATCACTGTGCTGTTGGTTTCCGTTTTAAATATGCCTACACATTTTCATTTGAAAATCAATTGGAATTCTGGGCTAATGCCTCTGTGGGTATTTGGCCAATTATGCCATAAAGCTCAAGACAAATGAGAGCCCTCTGAATGATCTAGTTTTGCACACAATGGAGAGAAAACAATTGATCAGAAAACAGATCATTATCTAAGTCTTGCAGATTTACTTTTAACAATAAGATTTTTGACTTTTTAACTGTATGAAAAATGTACTACTGTGACGTGAAAATGAAAATTTTCATGAATATTTTTATAACTTCAAGTACTAGGTCATCTGAAAAATGTTCTTGTGATAATTTCTATTGTAGCCATTCAGCTAAAGTTAAAATCAAACAATACAAGTTATTTTATGTTTATTCAGGTATTGCCTGTTCACATTTGAATTTATACAAAATTTATTTCATATTGTTCACCTGTTTTAGCTACTTTTCATAGTTGGTCAATTCATTTTAACACATACGATTTTTTTTTCTTTCCCCCTGATTTTTTCCTTTTCTCATTTCAAATTTGGGAAGCTTATAGGTAGTATGAGGCAGGAATTGATACAGTTGTTGCTGTTAACAACATTCATCAGCTGTCAACTCTGTGCAGGATACCAGATTGCAGTAAGTACTATGGAAAGTTATAAGTAGATGGACCCTTAGCTTCTGCCCTCAATGATGATGTAATCTAATGAAATTCATTTAATATACTCTCTTGGAAATGTAAGATACACTAGAAAAATACATTACAGATATTTAAAGAGCAATATTTCAAGTACCAGCTCAAGTGTCATAGATAAATGTCTCCAATTCTTTGCTGAAAGTTCATCGGGACTCCACTGCTAATACTGTTAAGAACAACAGATATCAAAATGGCCATGAAAGACCACAAAGATCTACAAAGATACTGTGGTAGTTAAATTTTACAGACTGTCTAATAAGTGCCAAACCCAAGAGTTTTACATATATCATTTCACTTAATTCTCATGACAACTTTGCCTACAAAGTTTATCCCCATTTTCCATATTAGGTTACTGAGGCTTAGAGAAATTAAGTATTTAGACAGATCATATAGGTAATAATGGGAGAGTCTGGATTGATAACACATTATTCTAACTCCAAACTTTCCTCCTTTCCCCCACAGCCTCTCAGACTTCTTTACCTGGCCAATCTAATTCTCTCAGTGATTTTTCCCTGCTTCACTCTCTGATCTCAGCTAATGTTTCATTATCTCCTCCTATTTCCTTTGCACTTTCTTCCTGTGCTGAACCCACTAGATGACACCAGAACCACCACAAGGCACAGGCACTGCATCCTCTTGAACTTCTGTGCGGGCCCAAGCCTCTCCAGCCCTGCTTCTCACTACAGTCAGTGACTAGCTGTCTAATCCCAGGTGGCACTAGTAGTAAAGAACCTGCCTGTCACTGCAGGAGCCCTAAGAGATGTAGATTTGATCCCTAGACTGGGAAGATCCACTGGAGGAGGGCATGGCAACCCGCTTTGGTATTTTTGCCTGAAGTCCATGGACAGAGGAGCCTGGCAGCTCCTCTGGGGTCACAAAGAGTCAGACATGACTGAAGCAACTTAGCACACACACATTCCTCCAGGTCCACTTTCAGGCCTTCCTTTCCTCACCTCCTCATATATTCTTTACTCTCTAAATTCCCTCTACTCCCAAAAATACCTTTAGAAGCTGACTGATACAGTCACTAATTTATAAAATTCCTCTTTTCTATCTTCATTCATGTAGAATGAATTGCAATCAGTTTTTAATAGATAATTCTAGCAAAAGGGAATTAGCATTACTTGAGCAGCTTCTATGCCTGACAGATTATGTCTGCTGGGTCTTTTTCACCTTATCTGGTCTTATTTCCAGTTCATTTCAGTTCAGTTCAGTTGCTCAGTCATGTCCAACTCTTTGCGGCCCCATGGACTCCCTGTCCATCTCAACTCCCAGAGTTTACTCAAGCTCATGTCCATTGAGTCAGTGATGCCATCCAACCATCTCATCCTCTGTCATCCCCTTCTTCTCCTGCCTTCAATCTTTCCCAGCATCAAGGTCTTTTCAAATGAGTCAGCTCTTCGCATCAGGTGGCTGAAGTTTTGGTGTTTCAGCTTCACCATCAGACCCTCCAATGAACATTCAGGATCTCCTACTTATTTCCAGGAGTAAGTCATTATATCTAAGGTAACTGCTCATTCTTCTGAATGTCCAGGATACTTACTGACTCAACTCAAGAAATGTTTACCAAGTGCTCATTAGATTTCAGGCACTGTGTGGGTTGCTGATGAGAAAATGAAGAGGACAGGTCTAAAACTCAAGAACATTACAGCCTAAGGGAAAAAAGTCAATGGACAAATATTTTTCATCACTATATGATGAAAAATAATCACAACCATCTATAGAGTTGTATTAACATATGGAAAAGACTCTAGAGCCAGAATGGGATTAGGAAGAATAAAGTGAGAAAGATAACTTTCCAAGGAAGGTATACATATGCAATCGCTCAATTATGAATATAGGTGAAAGCGAAAGTCCCCCAGCTGTGTCTGACTCTTTGTGACCCCATGGACTATGGAATTCTCCAGGCCAGAATACTGGAGTGGGTAGCCTTTCCTTTCTTCCAGGGGATCTTCCCAATCCAGGGATCAAACCTAGGTCTGCCGCATTGCAGGCGGATTCTTTACCAGCTGAGGCACAAGGGAAGTCCAGGCATACTGAAGTGGGTAGCCAATCCTTTCTCCAGTGGATCTTCCCCACCCAGGAATTGAGCCAGTTTCTTCTGAATTGCAGGTGAATTCTTTCTCAAAACAAGTAGGTGGTGTGGGTTGGAATACCCTAGGAATAAAAGGGACACTGTCTTCAGAGTATTTGTGACTGGAAAATAGTGTAATTAATAAATACTGGTGGAGAGCTGAGGCATAAGGAGGAACTAGATCTTAAAGGGCTTTCTGTGCTGTGCTACATTGCTTAGATATTAATCTCGAAGCAATGGGAAGGTATTAATGGTTTATTTTTAGCTAAGTGGGTCTAGATTTTTACTTTGGAAAGATCAATATGTCTGAGGTTTAGAGACAGAAAAGCTAGAAAGAGAGGAGTTAAGTATATCAAAGACAAAGATGATGAGGGTCTGAACTAGTGATAGCAAAACGTACTTTGCTTTAATAAATAGATTTTAAACAGAAATGGTCTATAGATTTCTAGATGCAGGGAAAAGAGAGACATCAGTGGAATAGCTGGGTCCAGAATGATGTCTTGGGGTCTGCCTTGGATGGTGGGACCCTGGGAAGAGCAGTACTGGTGTCATGGAGGAAGAGATGAGGCTACATTTGGTTATGGGATTGAGGTGCCTCCCAACTTTCAAATGGGAATGCCCAGTGTACATTTCTGTATGAATTGACTGGGATATATCACATTCATTTTTATCTTAATTTACTATTTCATGTGCATTTTTATTCTGACCAGGTATTTTTTTTAAAAATTCTTTGAGCAAAGAGTGAGCATTTCCTTATTATTCTTTGCATTTATCACAGGTCACACACAATATATGGCTAATATGGGTGCTCAGGAAAGATTTGTTTCTTGACAACTGAATTCACTGATTAATTGCTATGTGTTGACTCTAATACATACTGAGTAAAGTCGGACAAAGGTTGTAAAGGTTTGAAAAGATTTTATATGTGAGGGTTCGAAGAACAGTGGCATAGCATATTTATGAAAACCTTATATATTTCTTGTGTGTAACCCTAAACATGAGGAATCCTAAAAACAATTATTTATATATTTTTGATAAGAAAAATTGTCTTATTTTGTCCTCTGTTTTCTCCCAAGCTTTTATGGTACATAGTAGGTATTCAACAAATGCTTGTTGAATAAATGTGCAAATCACTGTTAACAATTTATGGAAACAATTATCATCTATATGCCATAATTACAAATTATTAAAATCTATATTTAATAATTTACATTAAATAATAGATGGAGTTTACTCAATTTTTTACCATCCAGCAATCACAAAGTATCTTTGTTTGCTATCTTTGTAATGCATTTGCAGTTAGAGTCTGTCCTTTTATATCTGAGCAATTCTATCTCCATCTGCTCATGATGCCAGATGGAGGAGAAGCACGGAGACCAAGAGACTAATGAAGCAACTCATCAAGTTGTTTAAAAGGCAAAAATATTTAAGAAAATCAAACCAGTTGAAATGCCCTATCTGAAAAGTGATGGTTGTATATTACATAACTTTAAAGTTTCTGGAGGTAAACAAACAAATAAACAAAAAACTAAAGGAAGATTTCTGAAGATAAATTCTTAATGACTTGTAAGGATATCCATTTTGGAAAAACACGTATTAACACCCTGATAGCAAAGAACATTAACTCTTTCTGACCATAAGGGTAAAATTAACTACACTGGGGACTATGGAGTCCATTAGTGAAAATAGTTTCCCAAGGCTTTTTGCTGGTGATGGACTCAGACACCATAAAATAAGTGTGCAAGCCAGTCTCTTCAAAGAAAACTCAGTAGTTTACAGAAGGGATAGTGCCTGTAATTTATAGGAGAAAGGAAAGACAGAATCAGGTGAACTCTACTGGACCTTACAGTTCTCCAGAAAGCAGTAGTGAATATGGAGGGGAAAAATCTCACACATGATATTTCTGGGCTGTACCAGACATCAGCCAGTGGAAAGTACATGATAAAATAATACCACTCAAATAGTGCTATAATGCAATAAACTATATTATTCAACTCACCATACAAAATATACTCTAGTAGAAATAAATTCATTTTAAATATTGGTAAGTTGTAAAATTGCATGACAAAGACATCAGTGCTATTACAAATGAAAAACTACAGAATGATAAAGTATGTTTAAATAACAATCATAAGAAGTGAAAGATTCTACCAAAGATTCACCCAAACCAGTGATCATGAAAATTTATTCATTAAATTTAGACAATTTCTCTCTCTAAAGGAAACACATATCTTCTCAGTTTTCCTTCTCAGCTCCTTCTGAGGCAAGTGACAAGTAGATCTGTAGTTGACAGTCAAATTCTCCCTGGCCTAATTTGGTTTTCCTGACATTTAATTTCTCAAGGTCTTTTTTTTTTTTTTGGTTGAAAATATATCAAACATATCAAGAATTCTGAGTACAAGTTATTTTCTAAACCTGGCTCATTTGACTGAATATAAGATTTTTGAACTGCAAATAATTTTATTTAGTAAAAGCTACAATCAGGTCACACTTGAAAAGAGAAATTTAAAAAAAAAAAAAAAGAACAAGAAGAAGAAACGAAAGAAGAGGAGGAAAGGTAGGAGAAGAATGTGAAAGAAGAAGAGGAAGAGGAGAAGCAGCACAAAGTTAGAGTATTAGGACTTACTTGATGTATGTTATAGAGAAATACGCTTGCTTTTTTGATTCTTTCAGGAATCAGATTATTTTCTAAACCTGGCTCATTTGACTGAATATAAGATTTTTGAACTGCAAATAATTTTATTTAGTAAAAGCTACAATCAGGTCACACTTGAAAAGAGAAATTTAAAAAAAAAAAAAAAGAACAAGAAGAAGAAACGAAAGAAGAGGAGGAAAGGTAGGAGAAGAATGTGAAAGAAGAAGAGGAAGAGGAGAAGCAGCACAAAGTTAGAGTATTAGGACTTACTTGATGTATGTTATAGAGAAATACGCTTGCTTTTTTGATTCTTTCAGGAATCAGAGTCACTGTGAATAATCTGTATTCATTAATTTCTTCACTCACTCAATTATTTGCCAAACACTTTTAAGGACTCTGTATATACCAATCACTATGCTAATTATTAATTATATAAATGGCATAGATATTTAAGTTTCCATATAAGTATAAATATCAGAAATGAATTCTCCCTGAAAATATTGATCTAAAAGAATGCCCAAACAGTCTCCATGGTACAGGTGAGTATGGCTGTGCATGTACCCAATACATTTTATCTGCTCCCCAGCATTTCCCAATGCTGTTGTGTTAGGCAAGTCCATGCGAAAATTTCTGGACAAAGAGCTATAAACAGATGTGATATATATCATTTTAGAGCCAAGACATTTAAGGGCTGTTGGACTATCTTCTTTTCACTGTGCTCCCTTTCCTTGCCGTAGCAGCCTTGGCAGCCATGGGTAACAGATGCTGAAGCTATAAAATGGTGACACTTTCCTTAGGCCCATTGGACACATAGTATCAGTGAGAAATGAACTAAGTAGAACTAAGCCACTGAGACTGGAGGGTCTGTTATCCTAGCCTGACTGTTTCAACCCAGCAAGCATGAAGAGATTATCTTAGTATGACAGAGGAAGCATTGATATGAAACACAGAGATTACATTTGAAACATTTTTTTAATTCTAGAAACCATGCACATCAATTCAGAAGTACTGCACACTGTAGAATCACCACATTCATTTCTTGCCTGGTTCGTCTCAATTTATGAGAAGATGAAAGAAGATTCTGTAGCTCTGACAGTCTCGTTTTCTCAAGAATTTTTTCCTACCTCATCAAGAGATTTTTAGGTTTCAGGCTATACAGGAAGACAATAGGACTTAAGTTTTTGTACCTGCCATTTTATAGGTCCCTTCCAAGGTCTTTGTCTAATTTCATGTTTATAATTTTGGATAATTTTTCTTAAAAAAAAAAAAGCAATAGTTGCTCAGTTGTACCTGATTCTTTGCAGCCCGTGGACTGTAGCCTGCCAAGGCTCCTCTGTCCACAAAGTGCTCCAGGCAAGAATACTGGAGTGGGCTGCTGTACCCTTCTCCGGGGTATCTTCTCAACCCAGGGATTGAATCCAGGTCCCCTGCATTGCAGGCAGATTTTTTACTGTCTGAGTCAAAAGGATTCTCTCAATTTGAATAAATTTCCAGACAGACAAAACCCTGGATCCAGCCCTACCCAGTCTTTCACATTACACTTCATACCTAGCACTAGATGCTATCTTTTTTTCACCAGGTGTTTATCTCACTCTCCAAAAGTAAACTTATATAAAAAGATACCTCTTACTTGGCACTAGGCATTGTGTTTCCATTTACACCAGGGATTTGCCTCACTCTCCTAAAGTAAACTAGATAAAAAAGCCTTTTCTCCTCATGATCTGGGATATTATCATGTATATATTTCCCCTTTAGGCAGTTAAATCCAAGAAATGTTTCCTTTGGTGAGTGTTTAAACTACTGCTTTTCCTAGCTTCAGTTACTTTCAGTAGTGCTCATTTATACATATAAACTGGCACCTGCATATTTCTATACAAATGGAAACACACACATGTACTCACAGACTTAAGAGCATATAAGTATATTTTATGATCTGTTGGGTTTTTTCTTCCGTGTATTAAGATGACTTTGTAACAGAGATCTTTATTCATAACAGAGACCTTTACCACAGGCTAGTATCAGGTAAGCAAGGTTAATGTCTACAGATTTCTGACACATAAGTCAACCATCTTCACAAGGCCCAGCTCATCGCCAAGGCCACGTATTGTTCTCTGAGGCAAATTACCTTAACAATTAAAGCCCTGTGCTGGTGATTTCTTGGAGTTAGTACTCCCTGGCCCTTCAAACAGGAGAAAATCAATGTCTGTAGGATAAGGAGCAGGCTTTCCTCTTTCCCAAAGTACTTTACTTTGTGTATCATGAGGGTAGTGGCATGATCATGGCTGTCGTTTTCATAG